>WSXT02156288.1:0-10161 GCA_011762715.2 Neuroterus valhalla | reverse complement strand
TCTTATGAAAAATTTTCAAAACTTCTACCCCCTGATGGAACTAATATGATATACGATGACTACAGAAATAATGTAATTTTTACGTTATGAAAGCAACTTCTTTATATATGTTCATAAACAACCTTAGCAGTAATTGCGAGTGAACCTCATGAAGAAACTAAGATGCAAAAGCATTGAAATCAATTCAGAATTAATATGCAAGGAAAGCTTGACACTGTTAATTTTGAATTTGAAAGAACGAGTATGTTCACTTTATATATTCTCATCCTCGGGGAAAAGAGTTGTCGCGATAGTTTATCGTAGTGGAATGAACAATTCCTGGTTGAGAAATGCGTGGAATGATGTACAAGAAACAACCTCTCTTATGTTGAAAATAATGTTTGTCCCATCATAATCAGTTACATGCGTACAATAAAGTGGCACAAATGAATAACCACCGCTTAGTAACAAAGCTAAGTTGAATAGTAGAATGATGTTTTATGATGTGCCAAACATTATTTCCAACATAAGAGAGGTTGTTCCTTTGTACAGCAGCCCACGAATTTCTCAACCAAGTATTGTTCATTCCACAACGAGTAATTAACGCGTCAACTCTTTTCCCTGCGGATGAGAATATATAGAGTCAACATACTCGTTTTTACAATTTGAAGATATTGTATGTATGATATTTTCAGTTGTTTTGACAATTTTTTTATTTTTATTAATTCTATCAATCTCAACGGAGATTATTGATTGAGCGTTATTGATTTGCTAGATTCTGTTGCTTTATTCTTGGTAAATCTGGTTGAATCGGGGCGTCTGCTTCTGAAATATGTGATGGTACTAGAGCATCAAAAGCATCATCAAACTGATGTTCATTGTTGACGTTTTCCTCGCCACTTCCACCTCTCGCCTTATCTATATTGCTCGGTCTTCTGAAATTGGAAGATGATTGCGGATGTCCTTGACCTCAGTGATAAGATCCTTCACTGAAACTCCTTGATCGTCTTTTAACATTGTTATGGTTATATAGTGGCATAGTGTGTTGAAGGTTACATATGTCACCTCCTAATTATACACCAACCTTCACTTCCAACGCATAATTTTTAGTGAACAGAAATTATGAAGAATATGAAATATGAAAGGAATATCCTTGTCAGAGATAGAAGGCGACATTCATACATCAAAAAAAAAATATATCAAACAAAATTTTGAGGGTTCCTAATCTCTACCAAAATCCGATAATTTCAAATAATGCGCATGCGCAAAATGAATTTAAGAGGTAGGCCATTTGATGATGCACATAATCTATAGAATTAACTTCATTAGAATGAATGAAAGAGAAAAATGGATCATTAGAGCAATTCAATGGAACTCCATAAATCTGTGGGAATTAGGTTGGGAAAAGTTTATACTTTTCGAAAATAACATTGACAAAATCAACAGTAATGGTTTTACTACTACAAACAGAATAGCAGAAGAGGAAAACAAAGAAAATCGCGTAAATATTTATCTTGATGAAGAAATGCTATAAAATGCGTCTCGATTTTTTGCTGAGTCTTTGTGATATGTCGGAACAAACGAAGTAATAAAATTTGTTTTCTACTTCTTTATGTACACTGTGCAAGATAATAAAGTTTATTCCTGTTCATTCTGACTTGCACATAATTCTATAAAAATTGATGAGACCATTTTTTCTAATATGAGTTGAAATCACAAATTCAATTTATTAAAAATTTGAGAGTTTCCGAAAATCTAACTGAAATTGAAATGAAGATCCTTGCTTCTGCGAGTTTTTATCTCATACCATTTGGAGAAGATTCTTGAATATTATTATAGAAGCTGACTTGATTATTTTTATGATATCGTTTATATCTATCATCAATGATGATGATTGATTGATTCAAATGTGTCCCCTGAGGGTTTACATTTTCCTCGAACCTCTCCACCATTCCTTTACACACCCTACCACTACCTTAGTAGTAAGTAAGGGGGCCCTACAGCTTAAGGTGGGTTCCAACTACTAACAACCCCAGCCCCAAGTGCTTAGAGTAACTTTTTCTCAAGAGGTACCGGCACCACGACTTTCCGGAGATGAACACTCCCTTGGTAGGCAAGTGTTCACCGCGTGGTCCGCCGAGGCTCTTTCAGAGTGCAAGGCGGGAATCGAACCCTCAACCAGCCGGCGTGGGTCTAAAGTGCATGCCTTAGCCCCCACGACCAACTGGCCACTTTATATCTATTATTATCAATCACAATATTTATCAATATAGAGTTGTACTTGATGTTCCTCTGGAATAATTTCATGACAAATATCGCTCACATGAAAAACTCAGCTATTCTTTCTATTTCTGATGCTTCATTATATTAATATTTTTCCGAATATTTACTTCCTGACAGTGAACTTATGATCATCCAATCAAACTACAAAATCTTATTTACTACCTTATCAACTATTTCTTACAATATCATCTTGCAAATATACCTAATTCAAGAAACTTGCGCCTTCTGTAACCTCGCTCTGGGTTTCCGTTTTGATTTGCCCTTATCCCTTCTCCTCAATTTTTCCCTTCTTCAAGAGTCATTTTTCACTTTTCCTCATGACCTTCACCTACGTATCTGTCTCTTCTCTAGGATTTTCCATTCGTTCCTCACTCAAACCTCCTCCCAAAATCGATTTAATCTTCTTTCCCATACTCTCGTTCGTCCTTTGTCACCTGTGCACCAATACTAGCTATCATACCTTGACTCTCAAACTTTGCTCATCATTCCTCTCCTTGTCTCCCCTTAATCCCCCCCCCCCCCGCCCCTCTTTCACTTGCATATTAAAATCGACCCCCTTTCTGATCTCTTTCTTCCTGTCGCAAATGATCCAGGCTACTATATCTAATCTCCCTTTATTTACAATCCCCTTGACACACGATCAAGCAGATCTGCCTGACTTGCCTATCCTTAGTTTTTCCTCGAAATCGCATGATATTTTCTGTATGAAATACATGGAAAAAATCAGTGTTTTTTATATGAGATATGAAATATGTGTATAACTTCTTCACCTTGGTAACCTGGACAGCCCTAGACCCAGAAAGGAGAAGATGAAGTGAAGGAAAACGGTTTTCTGAGATAATCTTTCGTTTATTCAGAAAAAATTTGAAAAACGACGCTGTATTTCCTAATCAGTGGTAGCTCTTTTTTAAAATTATAATAGGGTTTAGTCTCCACCTGACGGAGGGTTATCACATAAATATCAGTGCAATGCGCAAATACAATAATTTCTTCATCGTGGAACAAACCAGTCTTTGCAGCCGTGCCCACTGTAGTCGGAGTAGGGCGGACTGCGTTGAAATTTCCGTAAAATAATACTTCCGGAGCCTGTTCCAGCGTGCCCGTATTGGCCCAATAGAAAATACGGTTTGGAGCTAGTGTCTGCGTTCCCAAAAACATAAAAAAAGAACTGGAGCTTGTTGCAGCGTGCCCAGTTATGCGAGAAATAATAATAATCCCATGTCTGGAGCCCAGCGTTGTACAGACAGGTTTCACCAAATGTAGACAGCTGTCTATACTACGTATATAACAGCTGTCTGTATTTTTACTCCGCTGTCTGACTATAGAGTATAGGTACGACGGAACCTATAGAAAGACAGCGGAGAGTGGAGTAGAAATATAGACAGCCGTAATATACGCGGTATAGACAGCTGTAAACATTTGGTGAAACCTGTCTGTATAACGCTGCTGGAGTCTGTGACAGCGTACCCAGAATGCTTTGAACAAGGAACTAAGTAATCAAATGTCTGGAGCCTGTAGAAGCGTACCCAGAAGGCGGCAATATATGAAAAATAATCAGATACCTGAAGACTGTGACAGCGTATCCAAGAATGTGTAGTACAGTTATTAACAATTCAAGTTTCTCGAGCCTGTGACGGCGTACCAAGATCGTATTTACAAAACGATATCAAAAAAATAACAATTTCTAATGGAGCCTTATACAGCGTACCCTGTAAGCTGAAAATATAAGAAGAAGTCTTGGTGCCTGTACGGCAACTCAAGAGAGAGGTTTATAATAAGATCTACCTGGAGCCTCAAATAGCAAGCCTTGCTTCAAAAGAGTGGATATGGTACCTCCCAAGTGATAGCTAGAAGCTGCACCGATGGTATATCCGGACGTCGACTTCGGTTTCCCGTTGTCCACCGACAGTGCCGTTTTCACGACGTGCTCGCCTTCTTATAACATTTACGCATACGGTTAGTAGCGGGAGAGAGCGTACTGCGCATCTGGCGCCGCTTGCTCGGACCTATCCCTACCGTGTCTTACCTTCCGGGTGGCTACCTTCCTGTTGGATTTTCCCCTTGTAATCAATTGGCCTATCCTCAGGCGTTGATCGGAAATGTGCCCGTTTCAACATTCTACTACCGTGTGCTGTTTCGATCTTTAGATTTCTACTTCAAAACTCAACACTGGGTACACTTGCAAATTGCACTTTTGCACTCTGATCCCCTAGTCAGCATCAAACCTTTCTGCCCTAGAACCTTATACTTCTTCGAATATTTTATTCACGTATCTTTATCTCTTTTTTACTTGCACATTTGTTCTTCCTCCCGTTTCAAACCATGAACCAAGGTAGCAAAACTCCTTCATCGAGCTTACCTCTTCGTTATCAGCTTTCGATTCGTACTTTATGCATTTTTTACCTCAAACGCATCATACGAGTCTTGATCTCATCTACTGTAAAATCTTTTTATTTTACATACTATCCGTATGCTCTTATCATAAGCCTTATGTGCCCTTTCATCATCTGCTACCAGAACAACATCGTGTTCTTATGATAATGGATGAATTTGGTCTGTTTCCAATATTGTTTCTCCTCTTCTTTATTTTTATCTCATTCCATCCGAGTAGGGCACTGAACAGAAGCAGTTAGCACCCGTGCCTAAGTCTCCTACTTGTTTAGAACTCTTCTCCGTTTCTTGCTCTTATCTTAATCCTCGTCTAAATCTCTATTAATATTATAATATTAGCAAAGGATTGGGAGAATGACGGGAGTAATGAAATGGATACAGGGTATTGAAAAACGAAGATTTAGATAGAACTGGATGAGGCGTATGAGGTTGTTTGATGCAATGATATGGCCGGTTTCAAGCTATGGAGCAGAAGCATGGGGATATGAGGAGAGAAAAGAGATAAAGAAGAGACAAGTAAGATATATTAGAAAGAAATTAGTGGTTGAATAGAGAACGACGGGGTGTATGGTAAGAGAAGAGACTCAAATGGATAAGCTGAGAAAAATGGCAGGAAAGAGGGTAGGATAGAAATAGGGAGCACCATAGGTGATGAGGAATTGGAAAAGAGAGATAATGAAATTCAAATCAGACAGATGGAAAAGGATAGGTAAATCAAGATACAATAAATGGTAGAAGGTAGTAAACCGAGAAGGACCGACAAGATATCTGGAGAGAGGCTAGGAGGAAAGAAGATGGACAAGAATAGCCAGGTAGAGATTAGGAAATAGAGTCAAGGAATTAGTATACCTAATTTAAATAAACAATTTTTCTATTCACCACATTTTTAGTATCTCGTATAGTTTTGCTGAAAACTGGACTTTTTTAAATTTTGTTTTCTACTTGTGAATCAAGAACGATGCGTCTCATGAAAAAATTGTAATGAGCAAATTTTTTGAAAGGCTAACATTCTCTCTAATCACTATTTTCCGTATCTCCCACAGTTCAAACGAAAAATGGAATTTTCGATTTTTGAGAACTTTTTATGGGAGAAACCAGAACGATCAGTCGAAAAACGCTAGCTAATGAAGTAAACTTCTTTTTTTGGTCCAGTAAAAAGTGTTCAAAAGCGCGGGGCAATCAGATAAGTCCTTCGAAAGTCATCCGATACACAGCCGAAAAGGACAACAACGACGAGGACGATAACGACAACAGGCACACAAACCCCATTGTGGAACCTATTTTTCCGGATCCAGGGGGTCTCGAAACTTGAACATTTCGTTCAATCCGCAAAAAACGATTTTCGAATAAAACCAATGCCTTCTTCTCATGAGTATAATTGATTGAAATGGGGTTTTACATTCTCATCACAGAAGTTACCAGATTCGTGTGAAATATGCCCCCCGCCCCTACAGTTTTTGTAACATGTCTACGTTTTGAGATGCCCTGAAACCATGAAACAAGTTTTTGCCATTCTCATTCTGACTGAAAATCAACTTTCGCGGAATTGATGAAATTTCCAAGTTATAAAACCCCGTGAGTCAGAAAAAACAATTTTTTTATAGGTTTCTGTCTGTAGTCTGTCTGTGATCTGTAATCTGTAGTCTCGATAACTTTCGAAAGAATAATCGGATTGGATTCTGCTTCCGTACACTCTTTCAAGGCCAAACAAGAGAAGACAAGTTCGTGAATCAGCTTTTTCTCACCAACGGTTCTTGTTCCATCTATCGAAAAAGCTTTTTCGAACATTAAACATGCACATTACCGCTTTAACAATGCAAGGCGCGGAAAAATGTTCATGAGCAAAAATATTCTAAGTAAAAAGCTCCAGAAATTTTGTTCTGAAGATTTTTTTCAATCGATGCATTCATTTTGTTTTAATCTTCAAAAATTCTGTTAGAAATAGAAAATTCCCTTTTCCGGAAAAACTATGCAGGATAAAAAAAAGTTTCTAAGAAAAAATGGTTCATTTCAAAAAGATATACAATATAGCGGTTGAACATTCTTCGATAAGGCGTGAAGTTTTTGATTTAATCATGATAATACACTTGACAGAATGAGAAATTTCTATTCTCTGGCCAAACTATGGAAGCAAAGAGAAATAATTAAAAGAAAAATTATTTACCTCAAGAAGGTCTACAAATTTGGTTGCTTCATTTGCCAGGCAAGTTACGCGAGATAAGAATCTCAAGGGGGAGCATTATGAAGAGAATGTGTTCCTCAAGGCCGACAGAGCCTCGAGTAAATTATTTTAACTTGCATCGATTTGAAGTTTGGAAAAATTATATGATATTCTGAAAAGAAGACGTTCCTAACAGCTAAAATTTTGGTCGCACAAGAAATAATAAAAAATTCTATTTTTCATTTCGAGCTATCCAAGGAAAGAAGGAAGATAAAAGGATGAAAATTATTACACCATAAAAGAGCTATAAATTTGGTATGAATTTCATCTTGATAGAGGAAGTAGTTCTGTTTCATCCATAAATAACATTAGTAGAAATAGAAGAATTAAATTTTTGGACGAACGAGGCAAGCTAAGGGAAGAATAAACGAACAGAAATTCTTTGCAAAAAAACATCGACAAATGTCTCAGTTCTCGTTTCACAACAGGATACGTAATTTTTATTTCAATTAGGAAATATAACTCTGAGTATGGCATAATAAAATTCTGAAGAAAAGACGGAGGTAAGACAAAAATTGAAAAACAAAATTATTCATCTAAAAGAGATCTACAGATTTGTCATCAATTAGTTTTGATGAAACGCGTAGCTTCTGTTGAACATAACGAAAATTGAATAAAAGATAAAAACTTGTAATTTTTGTTATAATCGTAAAAATTATATTGTAAAAATCTGCCTCGGAAGTTTGGGCGCGCCTGGATCATGCGTCTGTCGGATCTCGCGCTTCGCGCTCGGTCCTTGTACTCCTCTACATTTGTATATACATCTTTTGAAATTCGAAAGGAAAACGTCAGATATGTACTTTAATTTGATGTTTGCCTGAAATCTTTTTTATTGAAGCTTCTTTGGCTTCAACGAATACATTCTCATCGCGTGTCTCGTGCTTCGCACTCGATTTATCTTTGTTCGAAATATCTACAATGTTGAATGTTCAAAATATCAATTCAAATACTTCGATCCGGCAACGCTCAAGCACATGATGCAAAAGAAAGCACAATTTTTTTTTTCATGATTACAAATAGAGTTCAATCGTCTCGTTTTCATATTCATCAAATTTTCTGAATCTTTCTGGACAAACAATTTTTCTCTCAATTTCTCAATTTTCCTTCCAACATTTTGTTGTATCATGTTTAGTTTTGCTAAAAATTTGACTTTTTCATTTTAATGTGAACAATCTCGTTCCCAAACATCCTTTCATGTCTTGTACTCTTGCCAATCAAACAAAAACAACGTGTCATATTAAAGAATGGGTGGATGTAATCTGTAGATTTAGTTTCGGTTATCAATTTCGTCCTTGAAATTTTTTCTCTGTCTCGTACAGTTCGGTCACACGTGAATTTTCACATTTTTATATTATTATTGCAAAAAATACAAAAACTACGTGTCCAATAGAGAAATGGTTGAGAACAAATTTGTAGAACCTTTTTGAGTGAATAATTTTTGTCCAGCATTTTTTCCCGCATTTCGTACAGGTTGATCGGAAAATGAATTTTCTTATTTGTTAGTATTTTATGTCTATGGGTGTAATCATATCCGGGAATGTCTATTGTCACATAAAGCCCGAGTGGTCAGTAATGGCTGAATGAGCTGAATATTGATACTCTTTTATACGATGTTTGATGCAAATTACATTCAAATATCTTGATTATCAGTTTATTTCAATGTGCACCAGTATGGCAACACTATCACACAAACATATTTGACATTAAGATGGGGTTCCACAAAGAACCAAGATACTTGTCAGACAAATAATTAAGCGGACAAATAATTAACATAATAGACTTTTGAAGAAGAATAGAGAATGTCTGGACGAGGATGTCTACGTGACCATAGGCGATTCTCAGGTGGGTACCCCACAATCCTTCTCAGCTTTAACTCGTCGATATAAAGGGCCGAAATTGTAGGTACAGTGTGGGAGGCATCGTTAATTGCCTCGCCCTGTCTTAGCAATCCTAAAATTGAAGTCAGTGAAGTGGGATTCGAATTTCACGGGCTCAGTCCACCCGAACTGGTGTTAATTCCAACACCTTACACTTTTGTAGAATCGAATAGATTGTGGGGATGCCACCCGCGCCAAATCTCAAGATGGCGGCATGCTGGCCGCCTGGTTCCACTCAGTAGACCGTGTACCTCAACGCGTTTTATGGGATTTTTGTAGGAATCATCAGGCGTTAGCATAATTCACAGAAGGTTGTTATCACGTTTGAGTGCAGAATGTTCGATAGTAATAAACTCTCGGAATAAGCGGTATCCCACGAATCTACATCTGTAATTGTCAATGTATAACTCATTTCTTTCTCCGTGCTGATTATTGAATGTCAGATCCCTGAGGATCAATAAAATCCAAGTTTCATTGTGTCTTCTTTATAATAGGGTTCAATGATTCCGAAGACAACCCCAGTCTCACTCCGCCACTCTACCGAGCAAACTGGCTGGCATACTAATCGTTTGTCTAGGGTACGTGGTAAAATAAAAATGGAGTGACCCTCGACAGTGGAAAATCAGAAAGCCCCCTGTTGGTAGTTTTAGGTGAAAACTAAATGGCGCCCTTATGGCACAAGATTTGGATGTATTTTTTCAAATCAATAAATAGATATATATGTATTAGAAATTTTAGGAAAATATTGGAAAGCCGCAACTGGACGAATTTTAATCGTTTGCGCAACACGAGTCACACGATGAGAATGTATTCGAGAGAGCCAAAAAAGCTTTAGCTAAAGAGAATTTGCAATCACCAAATTACAGTATCAACGTTTTTCTTTCTAGTTTGAAAAGTTTTATGCTCAAATGTAGGAAAGTACAAAGACTGAGCGTGGAGCGCGAGATGAATTTATTACTGAGCGCGGGGTGCGAGATCCGACCGACGCGAGCCCTAGGTGCCCTCAAACTACCAAGCAAAGTAAGCTGCGCGCCCGGCGCCTGATGATAATTTGCCTGCACAACAGGCAGATCTTTTTCTTTTGCTGTATCTTTCTACAATCATATTCAAATATTTTTAATCATTTATGAACTTACAGCAGAAAAAACAAATTATGGAAGTTCATCCACAGAAAATGAACTTTGAATCGCACAATGTCTAATATGATTGTTGTTTGAGTACATTTAATCAAATATAAATAATAGAAGTAGGTTGTCTTATCGATGAAATAAAACACTTAATTTGACAACTCAACAGTAAAACTCAGTTTATTCTAAAGAAGTCCGAGCAAGAGAAGTTTTCCGCACGGAGGCTACAGAGTATCTAATATTTGAGTGAGAGCAATAGGCATTCGGGGGTGATGAGACGCTT
>WSXT02156277.1:0-10161 GCA_011762715.2 Neuroterus valhalla | reverse complement strand
TCTCATTTTCTTTTATATTTTTGGATTTTGAAAATGCCATAACTCTGACAATTTTGCTTTCATCAAAAAAAGTCAAATGGATAAATTGTTTCATTTTTCACCTACTAGAAGGAACCGGAATTGTAATTTTTGAGTCCTGGAAAAAAAAATTCCAAGAGAATGTTCAAAATGCTCCCCTCCTTTGATTTTTCATCCAAAATAGCTGGTTAACCAATTCATCCTGTCTTTTTGGTCCCTCAAAATGTGTACCAAAGGGCAATTCAATCCGATTATTTTTCGAAAGTTATCGAGTACACAGATTACAGACTACAGACTACAGACTACATACTACAGACAGAGAGACAGACACGTTCATAAAAACCATTTTTCCGGACTCAGGGGGTCCCAAAACGTGGAGATTTCATTAAATCCGCGAAAGTCAATGTTCACATAAAACCAATACCTTCTCATTCAGAATGAGAATGTCATTATATGGTAAGAAAATTGCCGTAGCTTGCGTTCGCAGTGCGATTTAGCAAACGAATTGATTAGGGCTACTCATAGCAAGTTTCATAATTCATAACCAATTAGGGATAAGAACGTATTTCTTGAACTAACGCCGTATTAAGTCTGCTTGTATCCCTCCTATGACTTCCTTCTTTTCTGACAACCCAAAAACGAGCTTTTTGCGAAAAAACTGAACGCTGGGCATAAAAGCATAACAGCATGAAAAAAGGTCTCTAAAAAATTTTTAGATCTTATCAAAATGAATAATTTTGTTTCTCAACATTTTTTTGCACCTTGCATAGCTTGAGCAGAAATATGCATTTTTGTTTTTTCAAAAAGCTATTTCGTTGGATGAAACCAGAACCAATGTTTAAAAATGGCTGGTTGACGAACTCGCCCTTTCTTTCCGGCTTTAAAAAAGTTTTCCAAAGCACAATCCAATATGATCATTCTTTCGAAATTTATCGAGTCTTCAGATTATAGATCACCGACATATAGACAGATGGACAGACACTTTCGTAAAAATCGTTTTTAATGACTCAGTGGTCTTAAAACATGCAGATTTCATCAAATCCGCGAAAGTCAATTTCCGCATAAAACCAATACCTTCTCATTCAGAATGAGAATGTAATAATGAAAACTCGTTCAAACATTTGTTGTTTGCAATAAAATTGTTTAATGTCGTCGAAACGATCTACAACATTCAGGAGTTAGTTATCTACAGTTAATTACATAAACAAAATCAGGTTGGTACCTTTAAAAACAGGAAAACAGTGTATTTGTTAATTAGCATAATTTTTAAGAATCAAGAAAGCTAATTTGTTGACCGCATGGGATTCTTGGGTTTCATTGTCAAGTAGTATGTGATCGACCTACAAAAAAAAATTTATTTAATCTAAAATACCTGAAATTGAAATTGTTTCATACAGAGTGCTTTTAAGATAAAAAATTATTCATTACATTTTATAATTCGAATAAAAAATTCTGTTTGATACAGTGTACGTAAAATGCGTTTTTACACACCGCGTCTACGCCCATGTTGCATAATGTACCATTTTGTCTGTAAACTATTCAAATTCAGTACGAATTTATCACCGAATCGCTGCTAATTTCCACGAAATAATTTTCATTCACTAATTTGTTTATAACAACTTTAACAACTTTAACAAATTTAAAAAAATTTAACATTTGCATTGCCATTGGACATCTCTTCTGGCGTGGCATGGCGGCAATGGTAGTACTTTTAGGCCCATAATTATTCTATAGCATATGTAGAATTCAAATTTGATTTATTTCAATTAATAAAACACGTTTTTTTGCATGTATTTGACTTGGGACAATATTTTGTAATATTTTAAATATCCAATAAATTAATAGGTACAATAATTCTACAAACAAATTAAATTTGTAGCATTGGCATATGTAAATATCGTACACTATGAAAAAGTCGATTTCATTCAAATTCCATATATTTATGACATTGATATTGATTATTGATCAATTTATTTTCTCTTAAGAAGATAAAAGTTCAAAAGTTCAAGAATTGATAAAAGTATTTTCCTTCAAAAGTTTTATATAAAAATATTTTTATTCGCGCGTTGCAGCATTATAAAACCAAAATGTTAGGTGTGAATAATATTTGTGGAAAATTTTAATTTTCCAAGTAATCGATAAGTAGGCTAAAAATCAACGTCAAGATTTGCACCATCTCGCCACGACAGACAAACAGACAAACACCAAGGTGGAGTTGAATAAAAGCGTATAAAAAAACTCTGAAAATTTGAAGCCAATCGGAAGACATGACTTTTGAAATTTGGACAGTTTAGAAAAAATGCCTTACAGCGGACTGCTCACTGTGAGGCCTAGAACCCAAATGCGTAGCCAATCCGTGATTTTTATATATCAGATGAACCTTTAGAAAAGATTCAATTTTTTTCTTATATCCCCATAAATGCTTCCATTAGAGATAAAAAAATATAGAGAATTCACATATTCAAAGAATGACTGAAGTTTTATGAACTGGAACAAAAATGAGAAAGAGCATGTACCGCTAATAATTATGCTGATTGAAGAACTTTGGGAAAATTTTGGGGAAACTTTGGGTCCTTAGAAATAATGTCTCAATGAGACAATAATAGTTAATAATTATCAATTAATAATAATTAATAAATTAATAATTATTAATGAATAATTAGACCTCAATAATAACTAATCAATTTATTTAATAATTATTAATATTTTTTTTTCACAGAATCATTCAATGTACCAGGTTATAGAGAGCTGTGGTCTCACGGACTACATTTCGTCATTCCTATAGGTGCGAAGGTTTTAGCGAGGGATGGCAGGATTTTGATCAAACCAAGTAATTAGAAAAGCTTTATATA
The DNA here is from genome assembly GCA_011762715.2 of Neuroterus valhalla. Lineage (NCBI taxonomy): Eukaryota > Metazoa > Arthropoda > Insecta > Hymenoptera > Cynipidae > Neuroterus > Neuroterus valhalla. The sequence goes on along the minus strand of WSXT02156277.1, from coordinate 7,291 downwards.
GACAAACGATAGTATCATAGAATCCTACCAAAACCTTTATTTTTTGGATCTAGAGGCGGCCCGCCCGAGTAGAAATTCTTTGTCATGGCTTCGACTTGAATTGCCTCAATCAAAACGTATTGGAGGTGAAGTAAAGACATGATAAGATATGATAATATTTATTATTGATCTTCGAGATTCAAGTGAAGACATTCGATGAAGTCATTGAAAACTTGAATCATAAAAATTATCCTGAAATAATACATAGGATCGTTTATACATTGGTTTGCCCTGTGCTGTTGTAGATTTGTTATTCGTGGAATTCTTTTTCCCTAATTCACAGTGTGGAGTAAATCTTGTGCGGTTTTGAATGTCACTGAAAATGTTGACTTTCACGCGAATTTTTTCAAAATTCTTTGTTATTATCCTGATGATCTGTCATGAAGCAGCTCCGAAGTCGCACGCATCTCTCACTTCTTACAACGAAATCGAAGTAGACTAAATACAGTCGACGTCAAGTCGAAGAATTTTTACTGGTGCGGGTACATAACCTCCTCCGCGTCAAAGATACTGTTTCTGAAGATGATTATCTACTTTTTAGGTGAAAATTTTTATTGTATGTTTAAGGTTTTCCAATAAAAAGTCATCTTCTAAAACCACTCTCATGAATGAAGAACTTTGTTGTAACTTTAAAGGTTTGTTGATGAAAATTCTCTTTTAAAAATCTCAATATTTTTTCTTCAGTACCAAATCGTGGACAAGGACATAACGAGGTGTTTGTGGATAAGGAGTGTATTCCAATACCTAATGGATCAGTGTTTGCTTACGCGTTTGACCATTATGATCTTATTGAAGGTAAATGAAGAATTGCAATACAATTAGAAATAAGAACACTTTTCTCGCTTTAGTTTATAGCATGTAATTCTTTCGGATTTTTTCATTGCTGAGATACAAATAAAAAGTTGAAAATCAAATTTCTCGAGAAATTATGACAAGATTCGAAAGGAGTCATTCACGAGAATTCGTGCTATACATTTCAGGAACCTTGATATGTTCCCCAAGTCCTCCTTCATGATAGCTTTTTATTGTAATTTACATAAAGGATGATACTTTTACAGACCCCTTCCCACCCTGAAGGTATCAAGTATTGTGTGAATTACCGATATACTATTACCAGTTCTGAATAAAAAAATTTTGATCTTGAAAATTTTAATACTAACTGTATTTTTTTTTTGCGCAGATGAGGAACTGTCGCAACAACAGCAAGGACAGACAATTCAAACCAATTTTCATGATAATAATATATTATATCGTGATAACCTCGCATATGGAATATTTGAAGGAGGAAAATTTCTCGAGAGAAGGCCAACTGGTCCTAACGGTAATTTTACAACTTAAGTACAATCTCAAACAATTGTTTAAAAATTTTACCTATAACGTATAGTTTAAGCCCATCTACCCCCTTTATCCTTAACCATCATTCGAATTTGCATTAGAGTATTTTATGAAACATTTCATACACAAAGTAAAGCGCGGAGATGAAGGTCAAGAATAGGAAATTCTGGACTGCGTAGCGTATTGACATCTCAAAGAAGTATAATTTTCATTCTAGTGTATTTCTATACTGAGAAAGCCCTCTTGTACTCTGAAGAAATTTTGAACCACAATTTACAAAGAAAATTCCTCCAACTGCCTCAATTACATTTTTTCAAATTAGCTGTATTTCAAATTTTGCTTCCTGGGCTTAGTGATATTTTGCTCGTGTGATCTCTATATCACTCAGAAGTTTCTGAATAACAGGCATGTAACTAATATGACATCAGAAAATTTCGATACTTGGTGAACAATGAATTTTTTGAGAATTTTTGGAACGCGGGTCAACAATATACATGTCTATTGATTCGGAATATTTGTTTATATTCTCTTCCTGTTACGAGTTTGAGAGTCTCGGCATAACCTTCTCTCTATTCCTTTGCACACTTCACCACTAACTTAGGGGTGAGGGGGACCTACAGTTTAAGGTGGGTTCCGAACCACCAAGAGCAACAGCTACTTAATACTTAGAGAATTTAAAGAACTCTAGAGCTACCGGGCTCATGACTCTCCGTGGCCCGCCAAAGCCCCCATGCCTATTGATTCAACATTAAGGCGTTACATGGGTTTTCAGCGCTTGAAAGAAGGCTATTTTCACCAATTTATTTTTAATATATCGAATGAAATATTTTATTTAAACAATTAAGCATATCAAAGATACATATTTATTAAGTATTTTGTGAGATTTTTATCCAAAAATATTGAACATTCAGCCCTTGAGAGTTACAAAAATGCAGAATTTTATTTATTTATTTTTTCGTCTTATTAACTAGTACAAACGTTTAGGATATCTTTGATATGTCTAGTTATTTAAATAAAATATTCCATTTGATATATTAAAGAAAATTCGATAAAAATACGCTTTTTTTTAGCCTTAGAACTGCGACGCGCCAAACTGCCGTAACCAGATGGGCGGAACTTCCGAAGGCTCTAGCTCTTAGACATTTTTATGGATCAACTTAAAATTTTGGGAGAATATTCTGGACATATTGTACTATTCATTAGGACAAACAAGAAAAAATCAATTTTTCGAAATTTTCAAACCCATGTAACCCCTCCATGATACTTTCTTGGGATCTGGATACGCTACTTCTTTGCCCTCCAGCAATTTCAAATTACAGAATTTTTTAACTTTGACACATTAAAGTGCCTATATTGGTTTAATCGACCAGACATGCTCAACTGTTTAGCATATATTTTTCATTTTTTGAAAGAATAAATAACTGCGGCCATTCGGAATAAATTTGAAGTGAAAATTCTTGGATAAGTAGGACCTATTATCAGTGGACTCATAATTTAGTGCAATTTATTTCTTCTGAATTAGAGATTTTTTCAACTCCCTGATATCATAAATAGGTCGGACATTGGTTTCCAGCAAAAGGTGCCGTTTTCAAATGTTCCCTTCCGGCATATTTTGCCGGATTTTATTTTTCTCTCTCGGCATATGAAATCGTGTGCAAAATTGAATTCCAAAGAATTCATTATGAATCTCAAAAGATAAATCATGAATTCCGAAGAATCCTATAATTGATTCAACATCATCGAAAAAACGTATGAAATTTTCGGCAAAAATAATGAATTTTGCCAAAATGCAAAACCTCGCCCTTAATGGGGTGATGAGAATGTGGATGATATGTGTGACCTACGTTTCTTTGAAGTCAGTCTCAGGTTTGTCTCCCAAATTTTTCATAAATTTCTACAGTAATGATGAATTACCATGATTGCTGAAATTTGTGAGAGTTTCTGAAATTTTATGAAAAATCATGAATTTGGTGGGAAATCATTAAATTTTTAGGAATTGATCAAGTTTGTGGAAATTCGTGAAAATATATAAAATTTATCATAATTTACCAGAAATTATGACGTTATTAAAAATATACCAGAAGAGTATATAAAAATCTAGCACAATATGCTGGGAGAGAAAATTAGGATCTGGCAAAATATGCCGGAAGCGTCTACACTACGTTATAAGTAACTTTCTTCCCTGACTGAAACAGGCACTGCACGGACAATTACACCTATAAATAATGACTACGTGAGTGATAATGGAAGAACTATTGCAACATATCGGCTTGGATGGCGTATAGAAGAACATAACGGTCGCTGTACTATTTGTTGAAAATTACACAGTATTTAAATATTGGTATGTAGTAATGAGAAGATTTATGAAAACTCTCGTAATATTTGCTGCTCTTAGTGGTAATTACCAGATGTTGGTGAAAATAAAACATTCATTGCAGTGAAGACCTGGAATCTTTAATTTATATCTGAAAAGACTGCAGTATTTACGAAGGACTGTAGAAAAGTTGAGGAAGACAAGTGCACCGGACTACTTATTATCTGTAAGAATGAATATACAGAGTCGGCGGTTCGATAATAATCCATCAACCAAATGGGCTATAGGCACCATTTCAACTTTCTTTTTTCACTTCTTACGAAACATATCATTCTTCGATCAATGGTTTCGGTTCAACTATTTTGAAATGCTACTGAATCATCGAGAACTCATTTTTTAGCCAAGTACTTTCCGTTTCAATTATATCGAACATGATTATATATATATAAAAAAAAAAAAATAAAACAAAAACGATGCATCTTATCCGGATCTGATTCTAAGCATATTTGTAGATCGTTTCGAGGTTAAAGATTTTTCTCCTCAACACTTTTCACGGAATTTGCATAGCATTACCAAATTTTAGGAATGTTTTTGCGAATTTTGAATAGTTTTGCCAAAAAATTGTATTTCCTATTCTTTGTGAACCTCTTTGCTATTTTACTATCTATTATTTTTTCTTGTCTCTCATAGTTAAACCGGAAAATGGAATTTTTTTATTTCTTCAAGTGCGTTATTATGGATGAAACAAACAAAATCTGCCCGCTGCGCGGGCACATTCTCATGAAGCGCTGCGCGCGCGGCTCGCTTCACATGCAAGTTTCAGCGCGCCTAGGGCGCGCGTCATTTGGATCTCGCGCTTCGCGCTCGGCTGCATGCGTGTTTGATTCAGTTTACAGTGTAATGCGAACAAAGAATCGCAAATATTGCCAAACTCCTGAAAACCTCCACTTCTATGAAGATTAATGAATTTTTTTTTTCATTTTTAATAAAATGTTTTTTATATTAAGTTTACTTGAGGCTCTACTGGCCTCGAGAAACACATTCTCATTACAATACTCGCCACTGATATTTACGTCTCGCATAGTTTGGCTAGCAAATTGAATTTTTCATTGTTTAAAAAGCGTTGTTACGATCAAAAAAAAATATACGCCGTATTGGAAAAAATTTCATGTAAAACTTGTAAAACTTCCCAAGATGAACAATTCTTCTACGAATGATCTCTTCCTTTCTCTTGTTATTTGGTTTGGAGATGATAAACAATTTTCGTTTCTGTCATTTTTTCATATCTGGCATAGTTTTGCTCAAAAATGGAACTTTTCATTTTTGGTAACATTTTTTTCGATTCAAAACAAAACTGTGCATCTCATGGAAAAATGGAATCTATAAAATTTATAGGCCTTTTTAGAATAAATAATTTTTTTCTAAACATTTTTTCGCAACTTGCATAGTTTGAACGGAAACATGCATTTCTGATTTTTCAAAAAGCGATTTTGATGGATAAAACCGGAACCATTGATCAAGAATGGCTAATTATCGAACCTTTCTTGTAAGGCATAAAAAGATTGTGCCAAAGCACAATCCAATATGATCATTTTTTCGGAAGTTATCGAGTTCACAGTTCATTTTTTATTATTTTTTGTGCGATCAAAATTGGAATTTTCGATTTTTTGAGAAAATTCGAAAAGTTGTATAAACGATCTTGTACGGCTTCCAAGAAGAAACCTTTTTCTGCTTTTAACTTTTTTTCAATCTTGCGTTATTTGGCTAAAACTTTTCATTTTCTTTTCTATTTTTGAATTTTGAAAATGCCACAACTCTGACCATTTTGTTTTTATAAAAAAAATCAATAGTATAGATTATTTCACTTCTTATCTACCACAAGAAACCGTACTTACGATTTTTGATTCTTAGAAAAAAATATCCAAAAAATTTTCAAAATGCTCTCCCTCTCTGATTTTTCATCCAAAATAGCTGGCAAAAAAAACTCGTCCTTTCTTTTCCGGGTTTGAAAATGTGTGCTTAAGCATGATTGGATATGATCATTCTTTTGAAAGTTATCGAATTCACAGATTATTTTTCATTATTTTTTGTGCGACCAAAATAGGAATTTTCGATTTCTTGAAAAAATTCAAAAAGTTGTATAAACGATTTTCTGCGGCTCCCACGAAGGAACCTTTTCCTGCTTTTAACTTTGTTTTCAATCTTGCGTTATGTGGCTAAAACTTCTCATTTTCGTTTCTATTTTTGAATTTCGGAAATGCCACAACTCTGACCATTTTGTTTTCATAAAAAAAATCATTAGTATAAATTGTTCCACTTTTTACCTACTACAAGAAACCGTACTTACCATTTTTGATTCATGAAAAAAAAAATCCAAAAAATTTTCAAAATTCTCTCCCTCTTTGATTTTTTATCCAAAATAGCTGGAAAATATACTCGTCCTTTCTTTTCCGGGTTTGAAAATATGTGCCGAAGCACGATTGGATATGATCATTCTTTTGAAAGTTATCGAATTCACAGTTTATTTTGAATTATTTTTTGTGCGATCAAAATGGGAATTTTGGATTTTTTGAAAAAATTCAAAAAGTTGTATAAGCGATTTTCTACGGCTCCCAAGAAGGAACCTTTTCCTGCTTATAACTTTTTTTTTCAATCTTGCGTTATTTGGCTAAAACTTCTCATTTTTGTTTCTATTTTTGAATTTTGAAAATGCCACAACTCTGACCATTTTGTTTTCATAAAAAAAATCATTAGTAAAAATTGTTTCACTTTTTACCTATTACAAGAAACCGTACTTCCGATTTTTGATTCTTGGGAAAAAAATCCAAAAAATTTTCAAAATGCTCTCCCTCTTTGATTTTTCATCCAAAATAGCTGGCAAATATACTCGTTCTTTCTTTTCCGGGTTTGAAAATATGTGCCAAAGCACGATTGGATATGATCATTCTTTTGAAAGTTATCGAGTTCACAGAATATTTTTCATTATTTGTTGTGCGATCAAAATGGGAATTTTCGATTTCTTGAGAAAATTCAAAAAGCTGTATAAACGACCTTGTACGGCTCTCAAGAAGAAACCTTTTTCTGCTTCTAACTTTTTTCCAATCTTGCGTTATTTGGCTAAACATTCACATTTTCTGTTTAGACTTCTCAATATTGAAAATGCCACAACTCTGACAATTTTGTTTTTATCAAAAAAATTCTTAGGGATAAATTGCCTTACTTTTTACCTGCCACAAGAAACAGTACCTTAAATTTTTTAGTCTTGGAAAAAAAAACAAAAAAATTTTTTAAATGCTCCCCTTCTCCCATTTTCCATCTAAAATAGCTGGTTAAAGAAGTTGACTTGTCCTTTTGGTCCCTCAAAACGGGTGCCAAAGCACGATCGAATATGATCATTCTTTCGAAACTTATCGAGTTCACAGATTATTCTTCATTTTTTTTTTGTGCGATCAAAAGTGAGAATTTCTTATTTTTTGAGACAATTCAAAAAGTTGTATCCGCGATCTTGTAGGGCTCCCGAAAAGGAACATTTTTTCTCTCTGACTTTCTTTTCAATCTTGCATTATTTGGCTGAAAATTATCATTTTCTTTTATATTTTTGAA
>WSXT02156266.1:0-10161 GCA_011762715.2 Neuroterus valhalla | reverse complement strand
GACACCGCACTTTTTACCAACTTTTCTGACTCCTCATCCCAATCCCACCATATATTTTGTATTTTTATTTTCCCATATTTGACCCACGTTTCCTTTCCATTCCCCTTCTCCTCTTTCGCTATTTTCCTTAACTTATACTGCATGCTCCTTTGTTCCCATGTCCAATCATCTTCTATTCTCTGTTCACTTCCATATAATTGCTCTTTCTCCAACATGACCTCCCTCTTATCTTCCCTATTCCTCATTTTCTCCAGCGCCATTTTGTCCCTTCTTCCATCATCCCTTCCTATACTCTTAACTTCTTCTACCTGTACCTTCGCAACTATTCTATCCAGTGGCGTAGATAGGGGGGTATCAGGGGGATATATCCCCCCCCCCCCATCGGAGTTGGTAATACATGATTGGGGTTGGTCAGGAAATATAAGACTACCTTTTGAACAATCTCTATCCCCCCCCCCATGACTCAGAGCTATCTACGCTACTGATTCTATCTAGCACTTCTTGTACACCTTCCTTCAGATCCCCCCCCCCCAATATTATACCTTTTATAACTATATTGTTCCTCCTTTCCTCTCTCTCACTTTTTTCCATTCTTCCTTCAATTTTCCTCAACCTCTCCTTATTGAGAAGCTCTAACAAAAGCGGATTCACACTTATCAATCTAAAGTAGTCGACATTTCACTTTTGAGTTTCACAATCTCTTCATACGACTGTAGGGAGGAACAAAGGCCGAGCGCGTAGCGCGAGGTAAATTCATAACCGAGGGTGGAGCACAAGGTGAGATTACTATCGAGCGCGAAACGCGAGGTTCGAAAGACGCGCGCAGTAAGTGCGCTCAAACTTGCGAGCGAAGCGAGCCGCGCGATGAGAATGTCCCCGCGCAGCGGGCTGATTTTCTTCTTACGAATTGGGTATAGCTTATAGAATTCTAGGTCATAAAAGAAATAATACAGAACAAAAACAGTGTAACAGCATCTACGAGTTCGTGATGTCATAAGAAGAAAGTCTCCAGTTGTGGCTATAACAAAAGTCTCTAGGTTGTAAGCTATCCAGAGAGTTCTCGGAACAATGATAGGTCAAAGACAAACACAATTGCAATCTTAACTTTGTCGGGGCTCTTTGAAATCAGTACCCCTGATCAGGAAGTTAAGAAGTTTTTATAACTTTAAATGCTGTTGCCTGAGTTAAATTCTAATGAGACCTCTCAATTCGAGATATCCATTTAATATTTGAAAGAAGCGCAACATATTATGTTTATTGATGTCCTCCCACCTACCGTATTATTGGAACTGATTTTTTACAGTTTATTCAATTACTTAAAGAAATTTGCGTGTCGTGGAACACGCGGCAGATGTGAATAACCCGTAACGCATTTTTATTGGGATGTTTGAGCCTGCTAGTTGCTTTGATAGATTGATAGAGCTGTCGTCTGTTTGAGTGTAGGTAGTTGTATGAGAGAGGAAGAGAGTTGTCGTGAGTGCCCGCATGAGAGTAGAAGGGGAGCAATCGAGCGCGTGGGCGCTTACATCCCAAAAGATGTTATTCATTTAAAAAGTAGTTTATCTGATTACAACAGTTCTCCGAACGAAACAAATGGATTTATTTCGAATTATTTTGGCTTCTGGGAAATGATATTATTTTCACCTAAAGGAAATCCCCTAACTTGAAAATTATGTTAGATAAGTTAATAATTTATTGCACTGGATGGAAATTCCTTTTCATCAATTTACTAAATGTTCCTCTATGAATCCCAGTGGTCACGACAAGTACCAATTTTCGGCTCTCTCATCCAAAAGCAGCTTCCGGGTTTGGAGATGACGACGAGAGGGCGATGATTGGTGGCGAATAACAAGCATCCTGATCCACTTCCGCCTTTCAACTGCTTTGCGGAAATTCAGAGGGAAATGAGAGACGCCCTCTTCGGTTCTTGCGTCTTGCTCTCTGAACCACATCAACATATTTATGATACCGTCAATCTGTTTATATGTTCAACATAGAATTCCTGATGTGAAATAGAAATTCAGATGGTCCAGTCATTTGAAGATCACTGGAGGTGCAAGCAGAAAACCACTTTGATGAGGGAATTTTATGGGAAACAGATATATAAGGGAAACCTAAATTTTTTTATCCATGATGTAATTGGGTCCAGGACTTTAGGGTCATTATCTTAGCCTGTTCGAAATAACTCCAATAGAAACGAAAGATTAGCACAAGTAAGTGACATGTGCATACGGATATTTTTTTTGTGAAATTGACAGTGACTTGGCTTCTGAAATTTTTGAAATTTCCTAGAGAGGCAGTGATGGAAAAATTCTCATATTAGGTACCTTTTGGATCTGAGCCAGTTCTATCCCATTATATCCAACCATATCTGTTTCTATCAGATCTGGTTAGATTCTGCTTGACCCCATACGATGATTTTTGATCCGATTCTATCTTCCCCTACCATGTCATAGCTTTCCAACTCTTCGTACCTCACTTCCCCTCTCTTTTCTTCTAGAACTACTACCTCCCACTTCCTTCCTACCCGCCATTGTAATGTCCTTCATTGCACACATATTATTCCTCCCACTCTTCTCACTACTTTTTCGATAACTTACCTTCTTCAATTTCCTCCACTTTACTTAACCTTCTTATCCATCAGTTCTCCGCAATAACCCGATGGTTCACTACACACATATTCTTCCTCCACCCTCTGCTCACTACTCTTTCTATAACTTTCCTTTCTCACTTTCCCCTACTTTACTTTACCTTCTTTTCCATCACTTCTCCATCATAACCAAACCCAACTCATCACTGCACACATATTATTCCTCCATCCTCTGCTCACTACTCTTGCTATAACTTTCTTTCCTAACTTTCCTCCACTTTACCTAACGTTCTTTCCCATCACGTCTCCCTCATAACCCAAACCGACTTTTCACTGCACACATATCATTCTTCCACCCTCTCGTCACTACTCTTTCTATACCTTCCCTTCCTCTTTTTCCCCAACTTCACTCCACCTTCCTCTCCATCACTTCTCCCTCATAACCCAACGTGACTGTTGACTGCACACATATTGTTCCTCCACCCTCTCCTCACTACTCTTCCTATAACTTCCCTTCCTTACTTTCCTCCACTTCACTTAATCTTCTTCCCTAATACTTATCCCTTATGAACCAACTCAAAGATCCACTGCACACATTTTGTTCCTCCAACCTCTCCTCACAACTCTTTCTATAACTTCTCTTCCTTACCTTTCCCTACTTTGCTTAACCTTCTCTCCTAATAATTCTCCCTCATAACCCAATCCAAAGATTCACCGCACACATAATATTCCTCCACCCTCTCCTCACTACTCTTTCTATAATTTCGCTTCCTCACTTTTCCCTACTTTAATAACCATTCTTTTCTGTCACTTCTTCCTCATAACTTAACCCGACTGTTCACTGCACACATATTTCTCCTCCACCCTCTCCTCAATACTCTGTCTATAACTTCCCTTCCTTACTTTTCTCCACTTTATTAACCTTCTTTCCTGATACTTCTCCCTCATAACCTAACCCAAAGGTCCACTGCACACATATTGTTCCTCCACTTTCTCCTCACTACTTTTTCTATAACTGTCCTCAATCACTTTCCCCTAATTTGATTAACATTCTTTTCTGCCACTCCTCCCTCATAACTTAACCCGACTTTTCACTGCACACATATTATTCTTCCACCATCTCGTCGCTACTCTTTCTATAACTTCCCTTCCTCTCTTTCCCCAACTTCACTTCACCTTCTTTTCCATCACTTCTCCCTCATAACTTAACCCGACTGTTGACTGCACACATAATGTTCCTCCACCCTCTCCTCACTACTCTTCCTATAACTTCCCTAAATCACTTTCCCCTACTTTGATTAACATTCTCTTCTGTCATCTCTCCCTCATAACTCAATCCGACTGTTCACTGCACACATATTATTCCTCCACCCTCTCCTCACTACTCTTTCTATTACTTCGCTTTTTCACTTTCCCCTTCTTTACTTAACCTTCTTTTCTGTCACTTCTCCCTCTTATCCGACCCAACTGTTCTCATCCACCACTGCTTTCCTTCCACTCGCCTCAGTCCCCTCCATCAGATTTTCAACTAGTCTTGTATGTGAATAAATTATGTATAATTTTTGAAAAAATATTTAAAGCTGTAGAAACTATTTGACAATCTCATGGCGATTTCTGAACTAATGAATAGAATATCTTAATAGTTTCTAGAATTTCCCTAATCTTCTAACGTACCAAATTCTCACATGTTGATTTCCAAAGTTTTCAATGCAATATACGAATTTTTTGGAACATTCTGGAACATTCCGGAACCTTAATGAATAGTTCATAATTTTCGAAGCGCCCTTCATACATTTGAATGTTTTTTGAACATTCTCGGAAGTTCTTGAAGTTTCTTGAAAACTCTTCATTGGCCCAGCACATTTCGGAAAGTATTGTGAAGTGGCATAGGAAAATCAGGATTTGTTCTATAAAAATTCAACTAACTTTTGGTGGAAATTCGTTTCAAATTGTATACATTCTTAAATCTTTCAGGTTCTTTTGGAAAATTATGAGACTAATAATGAAAATAAGGGGAAGAAAATGTTGGAAAATATGGTTGAAAGAATGTTGGTCAAGAACCTTGTGACGATTGAAAAATCACTTTCCGTCGAATCACTAAATTAGGCAGCGTTAGGCGCTGTTAGTCTTTAGATGGGTAACCGTCCGGAAATACCACGTGCTGTTGGCATGTTGGCAGGAGACTGTGTCCTCCCGTTTATTTAACTCAATCAATTATGTCTCTCCACGAATTATGCTCACGCAGTAAGAGATTATGGCCTAATGGTACAATAGAAAAATGTTGAGAACAATTTTCGAGAATTATAATATTCAGAAATCAATTATTAAATACGAATCGGAGTCTTACTAATTTAAAAAACGTCATTCCATCAGTAAAATCTAAAAATATTACTATTTCATAAGTCGTACACTTAACTATTATTATTATTGTTCCTTGAATTTGCACTGATTGAGATTTGAAGAGACAATTATTTGACCAATATGATCAATTTTTATAGTGATATAATTATATATACATATAAGCAATATTGAAGTAAATTTATTTCCTGGAATGCCAATTAAAATTATTATGCAAATTACGAAGTGCTACAACTTTCTCAAGCACACACGCTTTCATCACCTTCGCTAAATTGAATCACTTCATGGAATTAAAATCGAACTATTCATTGATATAAATGTAGGAAATTCAAATAATCTAAATTATGTTTTGAAACTACTTAAAAACTCGGCGATGTTTGATATTCTGATCAATCAGAACTTTAGACTTCCATAATTAGCAAATATTTTCCAAGCTTCTGAAATGAACATTCTTTCTATGCAGTACCGTCAGAAATAATCTAGTAAATACATTCTCCAAAGGCACGGATCAATTTGAAATACGAAAACGCGGATAAAAACAAGGCTAGTAATTTTTTCCTCCAGTAAAGGATTTTATGAAATTCCATGTCAAATTACCTTCCGTTAAGACGTTTTCAACTTTTCCAAGAAAGCATATTATGTTAAAAGTTGAAATATTTGAAAATCTCCACGGGTTCCTCAAATATTACTGAAAATGTGCAGGTGCGCCTGCTTCCTTTTCAAAAATTCAGAAATACAGTAGTGTACATATGTCCAATTCAATAGATTTTTTCATTGATTGAATTGAAAATTATTCCATGCTTGAAGTTATGGTATATCACAAAGAATTTTATGGGAAATAAAAAAAGCTAATCAACTGAATGAAAATGGATTCACTGCTGGAACAATTAATAAATGTTCCTGAAAATCAAAGTAAAAAGCAAGGAGTGATATCATTCATTTTTCCAAATATTCTTTGTTGGATCTACCAATCTATACGGCTGAAGCAAAGCAAGCTCTGGTTACGGGCCAATGACCAAAGAGTTAATATTTGGCTCCAAGTGTTCCAGTAAAGAAGGAACACGTCTCGAGAGAAGTAAGTTTTAGTTCTATCTTCTCTGACAGGATGTTACGTATAATTCAACCGGCTCTTTTTATAATAGTGTCAACAGTAGCCATTGAGAAAGAACCAGCACTTTTATTCCCGAAAGAGACGGTCCTTCAGGTACTGGCAAATTGAGATTATATTAATTTTAATTCTAGTAATGAGCACCAGGATGTAATATTTGATCGCAGAAATATACCTGGAATTTTTTCGATTCTCCAATTTATATAATTAATATATAGTTATATATTCATTATGTTTCACGAGATATTCATGTGGAGGATAGTATTGAAAATAAAAAATAGCGAATATCTTATTTCAATAAAAAACTTCTACAATAGGGCTTATATTTTATGTTTGAATAAAGCTGGATTATGCTTTAATACTTCGTATACTTTTTATGACATTTTATGGACGATGAATTTCTCTGCTTGACAGTACTTGTGTTATGATCACGATTATTTCCAGAGTAGCGACTTTTATTCTCCGATGTGATGAGATTACAAGCTTGATTATCAATTTCGTTATAAATCGTTTTTGGAGATTATTCGAGTTTATGAGGTTTTGATCCAACATATAAATATTTTTAGTTCCTCAGATAATATAAAGTATGGTCTAAAAATGCATTAGAAACAGTTTATTTTTCGAATTTTTATGCAAAATGCCCGGAATGTTCTTCCAATCCACAAAGAAATAAACGCATTTTTATTTGTTTTTCTAAACTCTTTAATTCAGTTTCTACGATTCAGTTGAAGCGATGTAATAAGCAATGAAATTCAACAACAAAAAAATGTTTAACCAATTTTTTCGTAATTATAATAAAATTCTCTTAGAATAATGCTGAAAATTGCGGTTTCTTCTCAAATTTTCAACTTTTCGTCCGCTTTTCACCTAAAGTAAGTAATTATTAAATTTAATTTAATTCAGCAAAAATAATCGTGTAAACAAATTTCAAATGTTTATAGCTATCTTCTTCTAGATTAATACTACATAGTTACGGTTTTTCCTTAAATTTGTAACTTTTTATCACTTTTCAATCAGATTAGAGCAATTATAATTTGATGTAGAGAAAATAATTGTTCAAACAATTTATTATCATTGCTAATAATATTTTCTTTGCTTAATGATAGAAACTTGCGGCTTTTCTGAAATTTTTAGGTTCTTACCCACTTTCCACTTGAAGTGAGTTAATATTTAATGTAATTTAACAATAATAATTGTTTAAACAAATCATTATTGTTCATGGCTATCTTCTCTTAGATCAGTGCTAAAAAGTTGCGGTTTTTTCTGAAATGTTTAACTTTGCTCTACCTTTTTAGTTGTGAACAAATAATAAATTAATATTGCAGAAAATCAAATTTTAAATACACATCTTCAACGCAAGAATTTAAGTTTTCATAAAGTAATTCAACTTTCAAGCAAAGAGATGATGAATTTTCAACCTGGGAATAAAAATTTTTGATCTAAAACATAATGGTTGATATCTCGAAACAAAATTTCTATATTTCAAATACAAAACAATCTTATTTAACCAACAATAAAATCAATCCAATCGTATTCAATCCTATTGGTTTCCATTCCAATTACATTCAGAGCAAAGTTAAACGTTCCGAAAAAACTACAAAATTCTAGCACTTATGAAAGAGAAAATGGTTAAAACCAATAATAATATTGTTTCCATAAGCATGTTTGGTAACTCGCATTAATTATTACCTTACTAAGTGAAAAGTGGCCAAAAATTTGAAAATTTCAGAAAAAACCTCAACTTTGAAGCATTTTTTTCAAGAAAATATTGTTGTAATTATTACCAAATTGTTTTAACAATTATTTTCTCAAATATGATTGATTATTACTTTGCTTTAACTGAAACGTGGAGAATAAGTTGAAAAATTCAGAAGGAACCTTGACTTTCAAACCCTTTTCTGAGAGAAAGTTTCTAAAAACTATAATGAATTGTTTAAAAATTTTAAATAAAAATTTATTTGTCAGTAAAAAGTAATAATTTATCTATTTCTAACAATCAGCGTTAAAAAACTGCAAAAAACCATAATTAGAGCCAAAAACTCGAAAAAACCATTCTTTCACTTATGGAGGTTTTTCGGGACCCTATAAAACAGACTTATGGGGGGGATTTTTTGTGAATTCGAATCCGGGCGTTTTGCAGAAAAATTCAAAAAAAAATTTTTTGAACCACCCTAATAGTACAGTCAATTTGTCAAATTTTGTGGAAAAATTACCAAAAAACATTTTTTTACAGGAATCGCTAGAAGAGCATTTAAAAAGTTTAACCTAAAAAATGCGGGTTTTTGAAAAAACCCAACAAGTTTTTGAAATGATATACCACAGAAACGGTAGGTTTTTGGGAAAATTTGTAAGGAACACAAATGTTAGAGGTAATGTTTTCTACAAATTTTTAATTTGAGTCCACATGCTGCGATGAAAAGTGCAATCAATAGATGGCGCTAAAGTACCAAAAAACGCTTTCTTGCTTTTTAGTACAGTAAAAAGTTTTGTATCATAAAACCATCAATGAGAAAGTTGTTTGTATTAAAAAAACCTACGAAATTTATATGAAAATTTTCCTTTTCTGATTTACCGTTCACGAGTTATACCGTGACAAACCTGTCACCGTAGATTCCCCATTGTTTTCGACGAGTGCGACGTCAGTGTGGGTATATAAAAAATCATTACTTCAGTCTGGATAAATCATTTTTTTAAGGAGGACTTTCAATTTATTCCTAAATATGATAACTTGTAATTTTGAATTAATCTTTATTATCATTGGTTTCTTCCAAAACGATGCTTATTTCAGTATTGAACGTGATTTAAGAAGGTTATTAAAAATTTATATTAAACGAGCTGTCAAAAATGTGCTAATAATTGTTGTTGAGCGTGCAACATGGGAAATACGCTTTTTTTGGTACTTAGGCGCCATCTATCAATTGCGGTTTGCATCACAGCATGTCAACTTTAGGAGAAAAGTTGTAGAACAACTTGCTCCCAACATTTGTTGTTCATACAAATTTTATCAAAAACCTACCATTTTCAAGATATATTAAATCCAAAAACTTTTTGAGTTTTCTCAAAAAGTTGCCCCGGAACGATCCCGAATTTTTCAGGTAAAATTTTTTGAATGCTCTTCTAGCGATTTCCGTAAAAAAAAGTTTATGGTATTTTTGTCCAAAAACGGCTTTTTTGTGACAGATTGACCGTACTAATAGTTTGGTATTGTCAATTTCGATTCATATTGTTCTGAACATTTACTGAATTGAATGTGAACTAAGATGCATAAATAAAATTGAGACTGAAATCAATAGTGACTTTACTCTCTCATTTTATGCCGAAATCGGTTTCACATTCTCTTAATATTAAGAGCTTTTACTCATCTCTGGTAAGTTTAGCTTCATGATTCATTTTTCTTTGCATTAACTCTTAGAAGAAATTCAGTAATGATGTTTGATAATGAATCAGAGTATATTTGAACTTATTGGGATTTTTGGAAAACACTGAATTCAGAAGCATTTTTTCAATTAGAGCGCGAGTTTGTTTAATTTGAATCTCAGATACTTTTTACAACGAGAAAAAAGCAATCTTTTGTTGCCTAGTAAACTCAGTCCGTCAAAAAAAAACATTTCTTGATATGAGGTCTTATCGCAGGAGGGCGCATTATCAAGAATTCATGGAAATAAATTTTTTTTTTCAAATTCAGTTAGGTTTGGTAAAGCTATGTTTCATCATACACGAATAATTTAGAAACATATTCATAACTTCATGTTTGTTTAGCTTATATTTGGCGCTTCTGTCCCAATCGCCATGAGCAAAACTGGTGGTCTAGTATTCTCATCTGGGTTCCAATTCAATTATGTCCTGCCATGGAACGCCTCTCAATTCGAACCCTTGATGGTATCAGCCAGACAAAGTCGCAACTTAGAGTTGGAAGATATATATTCAACTCTGGAACATTTGCTTGAAGAGTAAGTAAAACATTTTCAGTCACACTGAGAAAAAAATTTTGTAATCGCTACAAAACCGTTTTGTTAGGCAGTTTTTGATGGCACTGCAAAATTTTGGTTGTTGGCACAAAGCTATTTTGTTGGACGAGCAAAATATTGAGTTGTCAACACAAAAT
>WSXT02156255.1:0-10161 GCA_011762715.2 Neuroterus valhalla | reverse complement strand
GTCCAGTAAGAATAAGTAGAATTAAGTAGAATAAGATGAGACTGCGCTCTTTCTCTCTCGCTCGAACGCTCAAATCGCTAAAAATGCTCAAGCAC
Organism: Neuroterus valhalla; assembly: GCA_011762715.2. Taxonomy (NCBI): domain Eukaryota; kingdom Metazoa; phylum Arthropoda; class Insecta; order Hymenoptera; family Cynipidae; genus Neuroterus; species Neuroterus valhalla. Next base: position 10,066 of record WSXT02156255.1, on the reverse strand, counting down.
TCAATCACTCGTCGTTCACTCGCTCGCTCGTAGTCTTACAGACACCCCGACTCGTTGCTTTGAACCGCGGTTGAAACGCACCCATGGCCCTTCTTTTGGTGGAAGAAGTTCACTTCTCCAAATCAACATCTTTACCTCATATTTAAAGTCGGAGATCCCTATTCCGCAGTGGCTGTTGTAGAGGACGAACTGTACTCCTACCGAAGAATGGTGACTTGTCCAACTCAAGGAACTACAGACCAAGAACTTGTCTGAACACGGTGTATAAGATCTTTACATCTATTCTGAATAAAAGGATTTTTCAGATATTTGGACCTGTATTGAGTGAGATTTATGAACAATGAGAATCAAAAAGAGGCACAGCAGGGTGTCAGGAAAACCTGCTGATCGACATTTTTTTCTGGAAAGACGCTGCAAACCACAAACGCAATCTGTCGATGGTCGATTTATACCTCTTTGGAAGACCGGATTTACTATCATTTCCGGAAAATATCGTGTGACTACCAACAGTGTCACATCCCAGATAGGTGTCTTTCAGGGTGATGCAATGAGCCCTCTCCTCTTCTGCATCATACCATTGCTTCTATCCCTCGCAGTCCGTGATTCTCACACATATTTTTTATATGGACGACTTGAAGATCTATGCTTCTGGAAAAGAACACCTTGAAGATGATCTTAGTATTGTCGGGAGGTACACACGAGAAATCGGTATTGGATGAGTGTGCCAAGATTCATCCGAAACGTGGATGAATAGCAGGTATTGATAGGGACCCTGAGCTTGTGGACCGAAGTTCTATCAGACACCTTAGCGCTGGAGAAACCCTACAAATACCTGGGCGTGCCTGAGAGCCGCATTCAGGATACAACATCTGTAAAGGAGGTTCTCCAAAGCAGATACAAACACCTGCTCCGACAGATTTGGTCGTCCAACCTGTCATCGTTGAACGAGATATCTGCGACTAACACGCTTGCCGTCCCAGTCCTACTCTATTCGTTTGGGGTGGTTCCATGGGCGAAGAACGAGCTCAATGCCCTCGACACTTCTTCGCGCAAGATGATGCATATTAAGAAAAGCTTGCATATCAACTCGCCCGTTCCACGCTTATACTACGTAAAGGCGGACGCGGACTTCTTAATCTTAAATGCCTATTAACACAAATCATCCTTAGTACTGTTCATATCATCGCGAACGGAGGAGATCCTCTCTTGGCAATGGTCAGGAATCACGAAATGAGTGAGGAAGCAGCGTTCCTTTACAAAGCTGTGGAGAAGGCAGCTTAAACACTTGGCCTGGAACTGAACATTAGAAGTGAGGACAGTGCACTACTCCATCAAGATATCTCACTTCTCAAAGCACAGGTGAAGAAAGCAGAGGCGAAAAACTTCCTGAAACAACATGCGAACAAGGTGATGGAAGGTAACTCTTACAAGATTGTAAAAGATCAATCCTTGTCACATGAGTCAACTTTTGCTTCTCTCAAATCACCTGGAATCAATTCAGGAACCGAGAGTTTCATTTTTGCGTGTCAGGACAGTGTGATTTCCACCTTAGCATACCGTATAAGCATATTACGTCAAGAGGTTTTCAGCGAAAGGTGCAGGGCGTGTCTTAACATCCTGAGCACCTACAGCATATTCTATCCAATTGCCCTATTCACGCAAGAACGACGTATTTGTACACTGAAAAAACGGTATGGTCGCCAGCAGTATAATCTAGCGCTTCGCTTTAGATTTTTTGGTCGCACGCCCTAAATTTACTTTTCGTGTCGCACAATATCGGTTTAGGCAGGTTACCTAAACCAAGCTTAGCTGGTTTCAAGTAACGAAATTTCGGAGGGTAAAATCCTGACAATTTGAGCAAGCGCATGTAATTTGGTAGATTAACTTTCAAATACTTGCAGGAATTCTCTCAGCTGACAATCTATCAATTTCTTTTCACCCATTCATGCATATTCTAAAGAACACAACAAAATCAAGAGATCGTACACAGCCATTTTTCATGACAACAACACAACGAAGTTGCTTCCGAAAGCCAAACCGGGTTTGGGTCGGATGACTAAAAAATTAACCTGTCACGGAAAAGTGAATGGGCAGCATCCTGATACCGTTACAGCTTAAAAAGATTTAGCTGGGACAGCCATATCGGTTTTTCAGTGTACAGACACAACGTTGCTTTAAGAGTGCTTTGCAATCATCTTTGTCGCTCTTATGGCGTTCCCCGTGACCCTGCCTCGCTGAAGGCTCCAAGGGGAATAGAATCTATTGTTGAGAACGAGGAGTGCCGAATCTGCCGGAACTACAATTTTTCGACAATAGCCCCTATTTCAACATGCAAGTTCCGACATCCTGCTCCTTGACAAACGTGGCCGAACCCTGTTCCTGATTGGATTCTCGGCCCCAGTCGACTAGAACATCAAAGGCAAGGGAACCGAGAAAAAGGAGAGGAACAAAGATCTCAGAGCACACCTACAGCGACATCATCAATGATATTTGGTTAAGTTAATTGTTCTCATCATCGCTGCTCTTGGAGGTGCGACGCCTGCACTGGATAGTAACCTGATAGCCATACCCGCGTGCCAAAAATATACCGTGGCACTTGCGGGACGGATGCAGAAAGCAGTCATACTTAGGTCGCTCCGTGCCCTCAAGACACACGAGGTTTTCGCCGGCCTTCCATTGTAATTTTCTCGTACATGTGGTCACTTATCTCACGGTCGTGAGACGTGGCCGTAGGTGTATTTTACCGCGGTCCAACTGGGAGCTTGTGTTATTTTTCCTGAATGATAGTTGCTCCCAGCTGGACCCTGCGGCGGTTTTGAAACCAATGTTTAATTTTATTTATATATATATATATATATTTATATGTATGCATGTATGTATGTATGTATGTATGTATGTATATTATATTAGGAAATAAGTTAGGCTAAGAGGAAAAGATAAAATTATTAAAAGTTGTTATATATGAAGGAACGGAAATTATGTAAACCCTTAGGGGACACATCATAAATAAAGAAGAAGAATATTGCAGACAGACACACAGAAAGACAGGCACCTTCGTAAGAATCGTTTTTGACTCAGGGGGTCTCAAAACGTGGAGATTGCATTAAATCTGTGAAAGTCATTTTTCGTATGAAACCAATACCTTCTCTTTCAGAATTACAGTGTAAAAATAATAAATTTAATAGGCATTCCGAAAATATACATTTGTAGTCGAAACTATCATTACTTACCTATTATTTTTTACTTTTTAGTTACCATTGTTTGAATCGTTTTCGATTTCTATTTTTATTTTAAGTCAGTAATTTGTTACGCTGAGAAGAACACAGTTTTGTTTTTGAAAAGTAGTTACGCTGAATCACTCGGTATGACTGTTCTTTATTTAGCAATTATCTTGCACAAGATTATAATATCAGGAGAAAATTAGAACTGAGGAACGTGAATGAGCTCGCTCTTTATATACTAGTCAGATAGGGTGGGGAAGGCGATAGCGTCGCCCGTTACAACCCCCTGTTTAGACTTTCCGATTTATCTGCGTCTGTTATATCGATGTCCTATTGATCTAATACGTTCTTTGCATAGTATGTCAAGTGTAATTCTATTTATTGGAAAATTTATATAACCGTTAATTGTAGGAATGAATGTTTCAGTGTGTAATAAATATGGAGATTGGTTGCATTTGTTTTCTGTATATCTCGTCAATAAACTTGATTCACGTGTATGAATATCAATAACTCAAAATTAGGTTGGTTGTTTTTAAGTATTGTGGAATCTTTGAGGGATAGGAATTATATGTTGGAGTGAACCTTATTCTTTTTCGAGAACTGGAAAAAGAATAACGTATGTAAACAATCCTTTTATAATTGCTACTTTTATTTCGCTGATGTCGAGGATGTATTGATAATTTTCCTCTTTATTGTCGGAATGATATCGTGCTCTATGAGAGTGTTCAAAGTCTTGAATCGTTTGTTTCAATATTGCAGGTGTGAGTATCTGTGGGTGTGGAATGTCATGCTTTCCGACGGCTATCGCGTTGATTGCGGTGTCAATATCCTCTCTAGTTTCGTCTATCATAATCGCTGCCATGGATAGTTTAGAGTTGAGGTAACTGTCCTTGGTTATTTTATTGAGATTACCACTAATGTTCCTTGCGAACTCTCTTTCTTGGTTTTCTTCTGCCTGGTTTATTTTGAAGTTTGTAGATGAGGAGTCAAGAATCATTTTAAGGATTTTAGTGTGGTTTGTCGTTATGTTTTCAAGTTGACGGTTGTCGCTTTATATCTTGTCAAATTCGTTGTTTATCTCTGTCAGGTCTGAGTTAGAATGTGTACCGAATAGTGTTTTGAAAATTTCGCCAACAAAGTTCACTAGTCCTCTTTTGTACCTTTGTTTGCCTAGCAGTTTTTTCAAAATGTGTGTTGATTTATTTTTCTGTCAAGGTCGTATTGATTCCAATGATGAGCTTCCACGTTTCATGATAAAGATGTACTTTCGGAACCTCTTTTATATATACATTGCTTCAGATTGGTGTGAGGGTGAAGTTCGCGTTAGTTGCTGCTAGTAGAGCAAGTAGCGGTAACAGAGACTTCATCTGAAATATACGGCATTGTATAACCCATATGAACTCTAGCACTTTTTCTCCTATTTTCATTTCGAGGTTGTTATTTTCTAAAATACCTCAAATTTCGTAGGGGCCTTTCCAGCTAGGGTCCAGTTTGTTTCTCTCGCTGTTGTTTAAAACTTTTACTTGTTGTCCTTTTAAGTAATTTGGGTATCTTTTTATAATGCTACTGTCCAACCGTTTCTTTGTCTTTTCCATTTCGATTTCTATCCTCTGTCTTGCCCTTTGAATATTATCATCATGCTTTTTTCTTCATTTTCGGATCAGAGCTTTCATAGATAAGTTTGGTGCATTGGGAATTGTGATGGAAGATTGGGTTCGCGTCCGAATGTTAGTTCGTACGGAGAGAACCCTGTGGTTCCATTTCTCATTGTGTTCATTACAAATTTTATGTATCTTGAATTCTCATTCCATTCTTTCGAATTCCTTGAGCAGGCGGTCTTGATTGAGTTGTTTAAAGTTGAGTGCATGCGCTTAATATTGCCGTTTGCCTGAGGGTGGAATGCAGTAGTTCTGACATGTTTAATCCGTAATGCTTCTCCAAATTCTTGCATCATATCGGAAACGAAATTCGTACCTTGATCTGTCTATATGGTTTTGGGAGCTCCGAAAATGTAGATATAATGTTTGATCAAGTTTTTTATGATCGTTCCTGAGTCTGATCCCTTCATGGGCATTAAAATCGTATACCTTGTTAATCGATCTTGGAGGCTAAGTATAAATTTATTACCTTCCTTTGTTGTAGGCAAAGGGCCGTAAAGGTCTAAGGCAATTTTGTCGTTCGGTTCAAGCGGGATTTCGGGTAGAATGACTTCCGCTTAATATCTATGCGAGTGGTTTCCTCAAGTTGCTAGATAGGACATTTTTTGCCAAATTCTATTACATCTTTGTCGATGCCTACCCAGTGGCCAAGTTTGCGAGCTTTTCGAGAGTCTCGTGTTCACCTAGATGATCTTTTGATTAGATGATTTCTCTTTTTTTCGGAGAAACAGATATAGAAATTGTATTTTGGGAGAGCTGTAGAAATGAACTCAACCATGTTTTAAATGCATTTATTTTCTAGGGGAGTTATCAAAGGATCGTTTGCTGCTATTCGTATAATTGTATAACCTCTTTCTAACAATAGTTTTGTTGTTATTAGAAGATACTGGAGCCTTTCTTTTTCGTGTTCTTTTCCAGAGTGTCTTTTGTTAATTTCTCTCCATAATTTGCCGGGGGCGTTTGGCTTTATTTTTACATTTTCTGTTCCTTCAGGGTTCTTTTTTCATTCACTGTATTTTTCGAATTGTCCATCGGTGATTGATTCGTCTGTTCTTCCCACGTTCTTCATACAATCTTTCAATTTGACCGGAAATAATCTTAATAGACAGTCCGCGACTTTATTCTCCTTTCATTTGACATACTCGATTTCATATTCATATTCTTTCATTCGTAATCGCCATCTCAGTAATTGTGAACTCGGATCTTCAACATTATGAAGCCAGAAGAGTGCTTTGTGGTCTGTCTGTATCTTGGATATGCTTCTTAAAAAGTACTGTCTTAGGCGTTTTCTTGCCCAGACGATTGTTAAAAGTTCTTTCTCTGATGTCGTATAATTTTCTTTTGCTTTGTTGAGAGTGCAAGATATGAATAGGGAGGAATGTCCGTTTTTCGAGAGAACTGCACCTTAACCATGATTGGAGGCATCGGTAGTCAGGGTGAATTGATCTTGGAAATTTGGAAATCGATATAATGGTGCTGATGTTAATGCGTGTCTTAAATCGTAAAAAGCCTCTTCACAGGCCGTGGTCCAATTAAATATTGTTTCTTTTTGTGTTGGTCGAGTGAGCGGTCTTGCGATGCTAGAAAAGTTTTTAATAAACTTTCTGTAATATCCTGCTAAACCTAGAAAGCTTTGAACATCCTTGATAGATTTCAATGTTCTAAAGTTTTTTATTGCTTCGATTTTAGCTGGATTGGGTCTTACGCATTCTGATGTAATTAAGTGGCCTAGATATTCATGTTCAAGTTCCAAGTATTCACACTTGTTAGGTTCTAAACGCAAATTTAATTCTTTTACTCTTTGTAAAACGAGCTGGAGGTTTTTGATGTGTTCCTGGAGAGTATTCCCGAAGCTAACGATGTCATCAATATAATCGAAACAACTCTTTCCAATTAGACCTCTGAACGCGCTTTCCATAAGTCTTTGAAATGTTACAGGAGCGTTCTTAAGACCAAAAGGCATTCCGTTATATTCAAAATGTCCTTGCGTTGTTGAGAACGCAGTAAACTGTTTACTCTCTTCCTTCATAGGGATTTGGTGAAAGCCAGCACTCATATCGAATGCTGAGAAAAATCTGGCTTTTCCTAATTGATCGAGAATTTCGTCGATCATCGGAAGAGGGTACGCATCCTGTTCAGTGTCTTTGTTGATCTGACAGTAGTCGATGACCATTCTCAACTTGTTGCCTTCTTTTGGTACTACCTATAGAGGTGAATTAAATGGAGATGGCGATGGTCTTATTATTTTTTGTCTGGAAGTTTCTTTGTTTCTTCAAGATAAAACTCGCAATGTTTTTCTGGGAGTTTGTGGGAGCGTAAATATATTATTTTGTCGGAATTCAATGTTATCTCCTGTTGGGTTAGATTCGTGCACGGAAGTGGTTCATGCAATAATGAGAACACTTCCTGATAAATTGTTATCAACTTCTGTATTCCTTCCTGAGTGCGTGGTTCGATATGATTAATCTTAGAGTTCTCGAGAATTTCCTTTATTCGTTGGTGTTTTCTATTTGCGTCTTACGGTGGGTCATTTGTTTTTGGATCAACCGGCTGGGATCGTGCGGTCATCACTCTGTCATATTTTATCGTACTAAGAATCTCAATTGGGTTAGACGGATAATTAAGATATGGAACCTTTATTTGTTGATTCCGGATGGCGTATAGTTCAACGGAGATCGCTTCATGATTTTCAATCCACACGTCTTAGTTTTCTTCCTCTGTATGAACTTTAGAAGCGGTTGCTGTTCTACTCTGAATATGGGTTCCTTTTTTAATTAAGAGAGTCTTTCGGTTTTCTACTACAAGGTATTCTGGAGTAATAAGGTATCGTTTGAATTTGTTTAGGAAATGTTAGCCGAATATACCTTCTTCGATAATTGGAAAATTTGATCTAACTATGTAAAATAAATGTTTCTCGTTAAAATATATCACGTAGCATGCTTCTAATGACTGATGTTCATCATTCTTGGTGGTGCGTTTGATCTCATCAGCGTTCATCCTATCATCTTTTGTGATTTTATGAAGGACAAGAGAAAACCAGGCTGAGTGCATTAAGATTTTGCGGTCTTTATTTGTTTTAGGAAATCTCCAAAGCCTATGTCATTTTTTCCGTTCAATATGTCGATGGTTCCTAATATTTCTTTCACGGATATTGCGGATAATGGATCTTCTAATGGTAGTTGTTCTTCTTGTTTCCGTTTAAGGTTTTCTTTTAAAAGTCCCATATTTCTCTCCAATCTTTCCTGGGAATCTTCATCGTCTGTTATGCTTTCGTCTTTTTCAGTTCCTGTCACTATTTCCGCTGAGAGTACTATTTTTAACGCTAGCTTTTGGATTTCAAATTGTCTATTCTCGTTCTTTTTCATCAAAACGAACTGTTTAATGTTAGGGCTTTCACTTGGGAAAGGGTCTGTTGAAGATCGGAGGATTGGTTTGAGGTTTCAGATATTGGGTCAGACATTTTGTTACAATCTGTCAAATATTCGTTACAAGTATTTTATTGGTTCTCTATAAATTCTATACTGGTTCGCATCCAGTTTATTCAGCGTATCCGAAACTCTCTTGTTTCGTACTCATTAATATATTTAAAATGCAGTATGTCGTCCTACGAGTGCACGAATGCACGAGATTGTACTCAAGAATCATGGCAACGTCTTTCACGTCACTCGCTTGTTATTGTTTCTATACAAGCATCGAATCTTGAGTGAGGAGGATGCAGTAACCATAAGAGCAAAAAAGACAGTTGGAGCGACGCTGCCAAAAATTATGCGTGTTATTATCGATATTTCTGAAAACGATATTAGAGAATTTTTTTCTTCTATATTGTCCGCAAATAAACTTCATAAGTTTAGAACGCAATATCTTTATAAAATAATTGAAAACTCGCTTGAAATAAGAATTTATATCCGTTTAATTTTGATCCCGTGAAGTTGGCAACAGATTTGAAATGAAATGCTCAAGGATAGAATACAGGGATACTACAATGAGAAAACTCAATCTTGCTTCAGTACAATCTTAAGTGTAGAAACCTTTCGAGTGTACAAGTTTTGAAGAATTAAATTTTCCGTGACCTTCTACGAAATGAATGAGTTAATTAAGGTAGTGTTGGAATCGGGCTCTACTACTTTCGGATTTCAAACGGTAAGTCCCAGTTGTCCACCAGATGGAATAACTATTTCAGGAAAGCACCGAAAATAAGGATAAGAGGTTCAAAATAAGAAAAATAGAAAACATATAGATAAAAATACGCTTTAATAAAAATTAAATCTAAACTATTATCACTTCATCATTATATCATTTTATTATCATCATATCATCATAATAAAAGAGGGTGTTTCGAGTTTCGAATATGTGCAAAACTATAAATTTTGCCGACGTTTCGCGAACGTTCCAGTTGCCTTCTTCAAGGCTGACCTAAAATTAATGTTTCAGGTTATGCTCTTCATATATATGCTGTCTACGATGACTGTACTGTGATGTGTCAGAAGACCCACCGTGCGGACTGGTCGAACCTGATTGACTAATCAAGTCTTTTTTAATAAAACCGGAAGGACGAAAAGCCAAATTGGATTTTTATTATATCCATTATCCCTATTCATGTTATTAGGGTGCTTCAAGATTTCTATTGCTTTTCTATGCCTTCTTGAAAAATATTATTTGTTCTTGCGATGACGGTTGTTTTATCAAATAAAATGCTATGCCCTATTTCGTATTGGTGCTCAGCTACCGCTGATCGCATGAAATGTTTCAGACTGACTTTACTCTCATTTTCCTTTATACGTTATCTCATCGCTCTCCTGGTTTCTCCAATAAGGACTTTACCACAAAAGCAAGCAATTTAATATACTACCGGAACACTGAAAGGTGCTTTTTTTCCTTTGGGGTTTTTTGTTAAATTGTCCTATTTTAGCAGGTGGTTAGAGTATGGTTTCAATCTTACGTTTGTTGAGAATTCTTTCTATTTGTTCTGTCATACCTTGGATGTAGGGGGTCGTCCATAAACTACGTAGCCCGACTAGGGGGGGGGGGGGGCACGGAAAGACTACGCGGAGCCACGCGGGGGGGGGGGGGGGGGGGGGTGTGCCGGGGGGGGGGGGGGGGGAAGGGAGGCGGGCGAGGGGGGGGGGGGGGGGGGGGGGGGGGGGGGGGAAATCGGCAGAGGAAAAAAGGAAAAGGGAGGACGAGGGT
>WSXT02156244.1:0-10161 GCA_011762715.2 Neuroterus valhalla | reverse complement strand
GTGACACTTTGTGACAGAAGGGAGGGGGGAGTAAAAAAATGCTGGAAAAACTGTGACATTATTTATGGAAGCTCCCTTATATGTATCAATAAAAAATTATCGAAATGGGTTATTAAAATGATGAATTTAAAAAAGAAAAAGAGTAATTATCGAAAAAAATTATTATTAGTAATAATTGAAATTAGGCATTTGCATAATGGACTGATTGAATGACAAATCATTAAAAATGAATTCATAAAATAGCAACAAAAAATATAAGATAATAATGAAAAAAGAAGTGAAATCCCTTACAAAAACATTTAAAATGTTAAAAAAGAGGTAATTCATCGTTTTTTATCTTTAATGAAAAAATTCTGCCCGTAAATGTATTGAGCATCCCGTAATATTTTCCATGCCAAATCCACCTTCTTGTTAATATGTCCACATAATTTGAGAGTTCTGAAATACACACAAGCTAACTCTCAAGATAATTGCTTAGTTATTTGAGAAATATGTGAACGATATTTCAACCATACGTTTTCGAACATGAGTTTTATCATAAGATATGCGTGTTGATGTAACGAAAATTCGAGAACGAAAATTGTAAAATTGAAGCGAACAAGCTCTCAAAACAATTTTTCGGCCTTTTTCAATCGAACCCCTTGATATGTTATCGCGTCAGAACATTTTTTCTCCCTATCAATAGTCTTTCTTCTTTTTTTTGGCGAAAAGTTATAAAAGATATTCTTTCAAAAAACTCTAAGTGAATCAAACTAATCATTTATGATTTTATATTTTCATGGGAAGCTGTAAACACTGATTTAAGATTTATTAGACACCTAGCATTGATTTGGAAAAATTGTTTTATCACTTATTTACTAGAACCAAAAAAGTTAAATTACTTAGAAAGTTTACAAAAAATCAATTTTTCGACCCAATTCGAGTGTCGTAATATGAGGAAGTTGCATATTGCAAACTCGGTAACGGATGCAGCTTTGATATCTTAGCAATCGTAACGCCCAGTGAAAACAGGCGGTATCGGCAAGGCAAATAAATCAAAAGCAAATCCCCTAGCGTCAATACTGTTGATCGAACATCTTGTGTGACATTGGAACTTCTGGCATATAATTAGTAATAATTTTAGTGAATTCGTGACGGATACGTAGTAAAAGTGATCGTAAATGTTACGAGATATTAATTTATTCGAGGAAATTCAAAGAAATCTGGAGAGATTTCGTCTCACAAATAGTATCAACTTTTGATGCAAAAAGAAATAAAGTGAAAGTACAGTACAATCTCATTGAGTATTTGCTGGTCGATATGTTTACCCAATCTCCTACAAATTTTCTTCCCAAATTGAAAATTGAAAATTTCCATGGAAAACTGCAAACTCCCATAGTTTTATTATTGTTTTTTTGTCCTATTTACCGTTCTGTAATTATTATATCTTTTTTAGGGATGCGTCATAAAAACTGTTGGATCGGGGGATCGTAATTTTACACATGGTTTTATTTTTCAGTTTTACGATCAGAATTCTGTTGTAAAATAATTTCAACATCATATGCAGGAGACCAAGGTCTTCCCAACCGAATGTGTCAAATCACATAGATGTAAAATCGACAAATATCGGACCTCGCATTTTTGTAACGATTGTATTTTTAAAGTTCTTCAATTTTTTATTTCCCAAATTCGAAATTTTTCTCATGTTGACGTTCAAATTGACAGAAAAAAAGAACATTTTTAAACTGAAAATTTTTAACCTTGAATCCATGGAATCACTTAACGCTTTATGATTCAAATGTTTATTTTTGAAGTTTCGTAGACTACGCCGGAAACGCTCATAACGATGGTCAGACGTCCGTCAGTCCGTCCATCGTTTATTACTCTCAGCTCCTACAATATTTATCATACAATGTGAAGTTCTTAAACTTATATCTTTTTAGCTTGAATCAGTTTTTAACTTCTATTTGTAATATCCGTTCCGTTCTAATATTTAATTATGGAATTTCAAAAATCACAAGTTTCAATTAAAATTGGTCACACTTAGACATCAAAAACAATAGCATTTTCTACTTTAAAAGCCCTTGCTTACAAGCGGCTTATTTCCAATTTTGAAATTCCTCGAATTTCCACTTCTTAAAAGATAAAACTATCAAATTAGCGTCTACATTTTTGAGATGGTGGAAAATTGGGGTGGAAATTTTCAATAAATATATTTTATATTAGGCCCCTGGATGCTAAAAGAACCAATTGAAGAACCTTTCAGTTCAAAATTGTACAATATTCAAGCTTTGAATCCAAAATTCCCTCTGAATTCTCAGGAATTTACATTCTTAAATTCTAATTTTCTAGTTTAGTCTTATGTAATTCAAAAAAAAGTTAGTACTATCTATGGAAAATTCAAATTCTGAGAAAAATCGAAAGATTTGAATACCTTAACTTTAGTGAATGTGTAATAGGGTGGTCCAAAATATTTTTTTTTCGAATTTTTATGCAAAACGCCCGAAAATTCGATCGAATCCACGAAAAAATAAATGCATTTTTTTTATTTTGAAAAAAAATATATTTAGAGGTGCCGCAAGCCCCGTGAAGTGTAACACGTATTTCCCATAGGAAAAAAGACGTTTTTCTAAATTTTATTCAGGATTTTCAATATTAGGAGAATCGAGTTCAAAATTCACCATTTCTCTTTACAATTAGCCACAGAATACGAAGAAAATATTACTTTTCAAATATCATCCCCATAAGTCTGTTTCATAGGGTCCCAAAAAACCCCCATAAGTAAAAAAATGGGGTTTTTCGAGTTTTTGGCGCTAATTATGATTTTTTGCGGTTTTTTCAACGCAGATTGTTTCAAATACATGAAATACTACTTTATACTGATAATTAGATATTTCTTTAAAATGTCTAAACAATTTATTATTGTTTTTAGCAACTTTCTCTTAGAGAAGGGTTAGAAAGTCAAGGTTTTTTCTGATTTTTTCAAATTATTTTCAACGTTTCAGTCAGAGCCAGGTAAAAATCAATTAAATTTAACAAAAATAATGGTTTAAACCATTTATTATTATTCATAACAATATTCTCTTAGAATAATGCTACAAAAGATGCGGTTTTTTCTAAAATTTACACATTTTTATCGACTATCATAGTTTATAGCTATCATCTTCTAGATTAATACTACATAGTTGCGGTTTTTTCCTGAAATTTCTCAACTTTTTATCACTTTTCAATTAGCCTAAAGTTATAATTATTTCATGTTGAAAAAATAATTTTTTAAACAATTTATTATCTTTGCTGATAATATTTTCTTTGCTTAATGATAGAAACTTGCGTTTTTTTCTGAAATTTCAACATTTTGCCCACTTTTCACTTGAAGTGAGTCGATATTTAATTTAAATTAACAATAATAATCGTTTGAACAAATTATTATTGTTTAATGCTTTCTTTTCTTAGATAAGTGCTAGAAAGTTGTGGTTTTTTCTGAAATGTTAAACTTTGCACTGAATGAATGAATTCAATTAGATTAGATTGAATTGAGTTTATTGTTGGTTATATAAGATTGTTTTTTATTTAAAACAAATTTTTTTTTAAGTATCAACCATTATATTTTTGATTAAAAATCTATATTTTTAGTTCGAGAATTCGACTCTTTGGTTGAAAAATGAATTACTTTCTTAAAAATTCAATTTTCGCGTAAAAGACCCATAATTTTTGTAAAAAATTCGAAATGAAAAAATTCAAATTCCACTGAATGACTTCAGCTTTTTCGTTTTAATAAATTTTTTTTTAACGTTGGGAAAAGAACAAAACTAATGTTCCTTTAACGAAACAATAATATTCGGAATATGATACTCTCTAACGTTTATTCATTATTTGTTCACAGCTAAAAAGATAGAGAAAAGTTAAACATTTTAGAAAAAACCACAACTTTCAAGCACTTATCTAAGAGAAAATGGTCTTGAACAATAATAAATTGTTTAAATAAGCATGTTCGTTAACTCGCAATTATTATTACCTCACTAAGTGGAAAGTCGACAAAAAACCTAATATTTTAGAAGAAACCGCAACTTTTTAGCACTGGTCTAAGAAAAGATAGGTATTAACAATAATAATCTGTTTAAACAGTTATTTTTGTTGAATTAAATTAAATATTAACTCACTTCAAGCGAAAAGTGGACAAAAAGTTTGAAATTTCAGGAAAAACCGCAAGTTTTTATCATTAAGCAAAGAAAATATTATCAGCAGAGATAATAAATTGTTTAAACAATAATTTTTTCAACATGAACTAATTATTACTTCACTCTAATTGAAAAGTGATAAAAAGTTTAAAATTTTAGGAAAAAACCGCAACGATGTATAGTATTAATCTAGAAGAAGATAGCTCTAAACATTCACAATTTGTTTAAACAGTTATTTTTGCTAAATTGAATTAAATAATTACCCACTTTAAGTGAAAAGTGGATAAAAAGTTGTAAATTCCAGTAAAAACCGCAACTTTGTAGAATCATTCTGAGAGAATATTGTTATGAATAATAACAAATTGTTTTGAACAATTTAATTTATAATTAAAGTAGTATTTCATGTATTTGAAATGATTTGCGTTAAAAAAAACCGCAAAAAATCATAATTAGCGCCAAAAACTCAAAAATCTCATTTTGTCACTTATGGGGGTTTTTTGGGACCCTATCAAACAGACTTATGGGGTTGATATTTGGAAAGTAATATTTTATTCGCATTCTGTGACCAATTGTGAAGAGAAATGGTGAATTTCGAACTCGGTTCATCTCATATTGAGATTTCTGAATAAAATTTACAAAAACGCCTTTTTTTCTTATGGGAAATACGTGTTAAATTCCACGGGCCTGCCGTACCTCTAAATTTTTTTTTTCGAAACAAAAATAATGCATTTTTTTTTGGATTTAAACAAATTTCCGGGCGTTCTGCATAAAAATTCAAAAAAAAATTTTGTAATGCTTTTTTGGAACACCCTAATGTGTAAGCATTGAATTAATTAGTCACATTTGTGATTCGAATTAAATTTTTACTTGGATCCTAGAAAATTAGAAACTGATTAAATTTAAAATTCTTCTATTGCACTGTAAATTAAAAAGTTTTTATCTTATTTCCGCTGCGTGAATTCCCCTTTCTTCAGATGTTTCAGACGGATTTATGGTTCATCCATAGAAAGTTGGATTTCGAAAGCAAGAGGAGAGATTGGTCATATATAGTCACTGGGGAGGTTTCCCAAGCTTCTTTTTTATCCTAATAGGGACTAAATAATTGTTCATGATACCATCATTCAACTCTTTATAAACGATTAAAGACATATTTCACAGTATATCTTTGTCTTCGTTAATAATCTATAAATTTTCTCTTCGATTTATTTACCCCCTGAGACTATATATCGCCAAACCGTTGTCCACACATTCTTTTCGATGGAGGAAAACACTTGTTTACGTCTTACGAAATGGCGATATTGGTTGTTCTTGGAAAAATGGCAAGTCTCTGTCGAATTATTCATTAAGGTTTGGTTTTCTTTGAAAAGTTTAGCCGTATCAAGGTCGACCTTCAAACGACGAATTTTCTCAACTTCTTTATCTAAATTGGGATAATAAATTCCATACATATAATGAATAAGGAAATGTATGAATGTCAGATGGAAGGTGCATATACATACGATCTTTAAACGAATTTTTTCTGCACATCGTCAGGAGTATACATTGCAATTCTGAGGAAGAAATGTTGAACTTGTCAGGAAGAAAGTACATATGAACATTCATAGTTGTTATTTTTTAAAGAGCGCAATAAAAAATTTGACAGTCAAGAACTCACGCAGTTTTATGGACACTATTTGTAAACAATAAAATTATATGTTCTTAGCATGGAAGTATGTTTCTCAAACGCGACAGCAGGAGGGCCATTTGTCGCGATGGCTATGAAGATATTTTAAAATTCTTTTTTGAGCGACTGTATGTTTTTACATCTTCCATGCTCTGGTGGAAATATACCATTAGAAAAAATTTAATTTTGAATTCTCTTCAAAAGAAGAAATGATTTGCCTTGTGCTGTTCTTTAAAGTCCGTCGACGCCTTTATGAACTTGAGGAAAGTCATGTAAAAATGCAAACAAAACTCAGGTTGGGGGTCGAATTTATCTGCGGATACTTGCTATATATTGAAAATTATTTTGCTCTTGGTGTATTTACGTACAATTTTTCCAGATTCGAAGAAGTTACACAAATATTAAAGTTGTTAGAGTTGTAAATCCGATTACAAAAAAATATGCCCTCATCGCGCGCAGCTCGCTTCACTCGCAAGTTTGAGCACTCCTGGGGCGCGCATCTTTCGGATCTCGCGCTTCGCGCTCGATAATAAATGTATCTCGCGCTCCGCGCTCGGTCTTTGTGCAACCCTACAATTGTGTATAGAGCTTTTGAAACTAAAAAGTAGAACGCCGGCTTCTGTATTCGATGATTGTGAATTCTCTTTTGTTAAAGCTCCTGTGGCGTTGACAAATACATTCTCATCGTGTGTCTCTTGCTGCGCACTGGATCAAAGTCTGTCCGAAACGTGAACTTCTCTATATTACCTTTAGCTTTGATGCATCAAATGTATACAATATTAATTTTTATAAATCGTACCTTGTTTTGTTTAGAATAAATTTAGTAAGGGTATTTCTAATATTATTATAATAATTACAATTAAAACAGAAAACCAGACATCCCATAAAAAACAGTTTTTCATTCAAACTTTCGTCTTTATCGAAAAAAACGATTGGGATAAATTGTTTCCCTTTTTACCTACTACAAGAAGCCGTACTAACAATTTTTGGGTCTTAGAAAAAGAAGTCCAGAAAATTTCCAAAATGCTCTCCCCTTTAATTTTTGTTTCAAAATAGCTGGTGAATGAACTCGACTTGTCTTTTTGATCCCTCAAAATGGGTGCCCAAGCACGATCGAATACGATTATTCTCCCGAAAGTTATCGAGTTCACAGATTATTTTTCATTATTTTTTTGTGCCAAAAAAATTGAAATTTTCGATTTTTTGAGAAAATTCAAAAAGTTGTATTCACGATCTTGTAGGACTCCCAAGAAGAAACATTTTTTCTCTTTGACATTCTTTGGAGTCTTGCGTCATTTGGTTAAAAATTCCAATTTTTTTTTATATTTTCGAATTTGGAAAATTCCATAACCCTGACAATTTTGTTTTTATCGAAAAAAAGGATTGGGATAAATTTTTTTCCTTTTTTGTATCACAAGAAATTGTTGTTACAATTTTTGAGTCTTGGAAAAAAGTCCAAAAAAATTTTCAAAATGCTCCCCCTCTGTTACTACGTAATAATTTATTCTAACGAGAATCCGTCCGATTCAAAACTTATCACCGATCCTTTGCGATCTTATCCGAGGTCCTACGAAATGACGAAATACCGAAGGTTCGAAAATGTATCGAAGCAAGAGGAGCCTCAGTACTCTCACGACTGGCGATTCTGTCGACACAAATTTTAAATGTATAGTTTATATGTGTTTTCTAATAAATGTAAGCTCATCTAGATTTTAATCCGTGAGTTATAATTGACTTGAACCTCAAACAAAATTAATTGATAGAATTATTACAACTTCACGTGCCAAGAGGAACAATAATAAAAATTAAGACTTGAGCGCGTAGACATGGTCCTTCGATACGAATCTTCGTAGTGATATTCAAATTAAATAACGGCTTATACGAAGATGAAAGCAGATTCTGTGAACTGTGAACCTGCTTTTAATCCGTGAACTGTGAACCTGTGAATTTACAAACTGTGAACCTGTGAATTTATAAACTGTGAACTGTGGTTAATTTGAACTGTAAATAAAAAACTTGCTGGAAGTAAGAATCGCCAGTCATAAATTCTATGTGAGAGTGCTCTTTTTTTTTGAACTTTGAATCTTAAGAACAATCTAGACTTCATGAGGGCTTCATTGGAAAGAGGTTGATTGCATGGAGGCAGTCAAATATCGAAAACTAGGTCGTTGCAGTCCAACGAAAATATCACGGGGACCCATGGAGATAATACAAATCTAAAAGGAAAATTCTGGAGTACATTATCGTTAGATTGGCCATCGTCGAAATTCAAGACAAGCTTCAAGAGTCGTCGGGGTCAGCTGCGTAAACATTCAGTATTGTCGTCAAACAAGTAAGAGTATCGAAATAAATTCTTGTGTTATCTTGAATATTCGTTCAGGTTATTATCAAATTGAGCATAATGGCTGAAATTGAAAAAGCCAAGCAAATTAGAATTAATTGTAAATCTCGATTAACCAAATTTAAAACCTTCCTTGAAAAATGTAGAAATAATCAATCTGATGAACTAATAGATATAGAGGAAATTAAATTGCGTTTAAAGAAAATTAAAGAAACCTGGAACGAATATGACAAGGCTCAAACGGTCATGGAATTATTGTTGCCTGAGTCGAATCGCGAGGACGAAAGAACAGAATTTGAAGATAATTATTTTAAATATTCATCATTAGCAATAAGAATTATTAACGAAAAAATGCCTCGCGGTTCGTCTTCCGACTCTATTGTAAACAATTCTGATTCGATTTCGCAAGGACGTCGCATAGCGGAGCTTGAAGCCGAGCTCAATTCTCGACGCGATTCTGAGCTTGAAACACTGAGGAGTATTGTGCGTACACCTCCTGCGGAAGTTTCTACAATGCGATCGCGCTTTCCTTTGCCAAAGCTTGATCTCCCCACCTTTTCCGGTGTATATGATGAGTGGTTAGGCTTCCGAGATTCTTTTACCGCAATTATTGATGATGACGATTCTATTCCCAAAATTCAAAAACTCCGTTTCTTGAGGAGTTATTTAAAGGGCAACGCGGCCCGTGTAATTGATAATTTAGAAACTTCCGAAGTTAATTACGATGTAGCCTGGAAACTTCTTAGGGAGCGATACGATAATAATAGAATTATTATTCAAAATCATACACAAGCTTTATTTGAACTAACAACAATCAGCAAAGAGTCATCATCAGGCTTACGAAATTTGCTTGACAGTGCGTTAAGGCACATTCGAGCGCTCAAGGTTCTCGGGCAGCCTACTGACTCTTGGGATACTTTGCTTATTTATTTGATTATTACTAAACTAGACAGAGAAACACGGAAGATGATCATTATCTAAACGCATGCCCAGAATTTCTGAAAATGTCCTCAAGTGAGAGAATGCAAATAGCAAAAAAGAAGGGTTTGTGTTTTAATTGTTTGCGCCGCAATCATTTAATTAATGAATGCAAATCAGGAAATTGCACTGTATGCAATCGCCGTCATCATTCACTATTGCACAGCGATTATAAATCGCAACCGATCATGGAAGGAACGAGAGATACAAGTAGTAAAAGTCAAGGTAAAAATTTACATGTGATGGATTCATCCAACGTTTTATTGTCAACTGCAATAGTGGATATGCTTGACAATAAGGGAAATAGGCATGCGTGTAGGATCATTTTGGACAGTGGGTCACAGCCTAATTTAATGACCGAGAAATTAGCGAAATATTTAAACCTGAAAAGAACAAAATTGGAATCTTCTATTGAGGCAGTGTATAACGTGGAGATAACAAGCTCTGATTGGGTAGTCGCGGAGGTTCAGTCTAGGTCTTCTCATTATGCAACAAAACTTTCCTTTCTGGTGCTTCCAGATATAACTAGCCATACTCCAGCCTCTCCTATTAATAAAAACATCCTGAAAATTCCTAAACACGTCAGATTATCCGATCCCAAATTTGACCAGCCTGGCGGAGTGGAAGCTCTTATTGGAGCTGAACTTTTTTACGAAATTTTAAATACAAGCAAGATTCCTCTCGCTTTACCACGAACCACCTTGCAGAGCACTAAATTCGGTTGGATTGTAACGGGCAAGGTCAACTCTAATTGGAATCAGCAGAGGCTCAAATGTCACTTGGTCAGGGATAATCTAAGCTTACAATTAGAAAACTTTTGGAGAATAGAGGAGAGCGAGGAAAGGCAATATTTTTCCAAAGAGGAGGAAGCATGCGAGAATCATTTCTCTACCAACGTGCAACGCGATGTTTTGGGTAAATATATTGTACGATTGCCTTTCAAGGAGCAAAAGGAAGAACTGGGCAATTCCTACGATGTGGCGCGGCGAAGATATTTTGCTTTGGAAAGAAGACTATCAAAG
>WSXT02156233.1:0-10161 GCA_011762715.2 Neuroterus valhalla | reverse complement strand
AGTACGCATGAATATTTGTACCATTTTGCTGCGTCAGACAGACAGACACCAAGGTGGAGTTAAATAAAAGCGTATAAAAAGTTGGATTTTCAAACACACAAAAAAAGACTATAATTATCCAAATATTAGAAAAAGGAAACTTTCGCGAAATATTTTGATTTCCAAATGAATAGTTCAATTTTCAATTATAATAATAATTATTATTATTATACCATTAAGCCAAATCCCTTTCGGCGCTATTCATATTTCGCGGATACTTTGCTATTCACTTCCTTGTTCTGAAACACATCAACTTCGCATTCTAGTGAGAAAAATTTACCTATTACTAAAAGTGTCACTCGTTTATCTTCCCTCTATTCTTCTCCTCTGAGTCTGTTAATTGGACGCTTTTCTTCTATATTCATCCTTATCCTCGTCTCCACAAATATCTTTTTCATCCTCCTAATCAGACCTTCATCTATTTCTCACTCTTGTATAACATTCCATAGCCCCAATATTAGGTGATCCAAGTTCGAAATTCACCATTTATCTTCACAATTAGTCACAGAATGCAAATAAAATATTACTTTTCAAATATCACCCCCATAAATCTGTTTTATAAAGTCCCAAAAAAACCCCATAAGTGAAAAAATGGGGTTTTCGAATTTTTGGCGCTAATTATGATTCTTTTTTGCGGTTTTTTTCACGCATGTTGTTTCAAATACATGGAATACTACTTTATACTGATAATTACATGTTTATTTAAATCGTTTCAACAATTTATTATTGTTTTTAGCAACCTTCTCTTAGAAAAGGGTTAGAAAGTCAAGGTTTTTTCTCAGGAAGAATGAATCCTGGTTCCCCAATAGGTTTCCAACCTGCTGAAGGTTTTTTTACCATAAAAATGGTGCTGATTCGGGTCGTTAGAATCTTGAGTTTTATTTTTTTAATTTCCATGAATTCATGTTATTCAGTTGAATCTTATATGTTGAAGAGGGATTTGAATTCGGTTTCTATTTTATTCCAAAGCTAGACATAACCATAATGCACTAGAGAAGTTTATTCGGAAGATACTCGTCGCGATACGAATTTATTTAGTTGCCCTTGGTTGTCTATGATCAGAGTACTTGATAATTTTTTTCCACAGCACGACTTACCCTTCCTCTTTTTTTATTTTTTCATTTTTTTCGTTTTTTTTCAACCGACAAGTTTACGATATCGTTGTCTAATAGAAAAAAATGAGTGTTTTATCATTTCAGAAAAAAATTATTATTAGTTGGGACTCGAACAACTTTTGTGTCTCATGTGTGGGGATCTAGTACATATCATATATTCGATTGTAGTTGGGACGCATTGAAGTTGTAAGCTGCGGTTGCATTTTGTTTGTTTGGCGATACGCTTTTGTAAATTTAAAAAGAACAGACTGAATCGAACTGTCAAAGAGTGAACATTTTAAATAGAACTTGTCTAAAGCCTAAGCCTTACAACATCAAAAGTGGGATCGAACACTGAAATTTTCTGAAATTTTACCAACTTTTACATATATTGTCTACATTGTGCAATTGAAGTGATTTGATTTGCCTTGAAAAAGTAAAAGTTTGGCAAAAACGGATGTCGACCATGGCTGACGGACAAGATTTGACAGTGAGAGAGCTTCGAGAAATTCTACAAAGAAGAGGTTTAGGAAGCAGCGGAAACAAGGCAGAATTGATTCTACGCATAGAAGAGGCAAATCCAGATGGTAATTGGATTTAGGAACACTATGGAGAAAACAACTCTTTCGTGCAAGCAGTTTGAGAAGAAACACAGCGATTAATTCAAGAAAGAAACAAGATGGCTAAAAGACTAGCTACTTTGGAACAAAGATTCGAAGAATCGCAAGCTCAGCGAACGGCAGCAGAGGATAATGGCGCCAGTGGCGGCGTTGGCAGTGGAGAAGGCGTCGGTATCAGCAACGAGAGTGGCGCGCATTCAAAGCCACTAAGGTTTCCTGGTTTAGGGAGTTCGGAGAGATGTAACCTTTCGGATAGAAACATTGACAATGTTCTTGATAATCGGCAACGGTGGCTTTGGCGGCGACGGCGCGTACGCGAGACATGATAATGGGTTTTCCAGAAGTTATCCAAATGTCAACACGACATCGACGACGAGCGCATCCAGCAGGCGAGACGACTTGAAAATTCTGAAGGACATCAGCAATCTACTAAGTAATTTCGATGGTATGAGTGATGATTTTGAACGTTGGGAAAGGCAGGTTGGATTTTTGATTCGAAAATATGAATTATCAGAAAACGCGAGTACAACTTTGATAGGTTCTAAACTCAAAGAAAAAGCCAAAAAATAGTTTCAATCTAAGCCCGAACACCTTGAATTTCCATCTGCAAAATATGCTAAAAGACTTGAGAAAAATGTTCCTTAGGAGACCAAAAAGAATTTTCCAAAATGATAGAAATAAAGATCAACAAACTAAGAATTCTAATGAAAAACCTATCAAAAAAACTGATAGTACAGAGATCGTTGAAAAACCTAGATGTTTCAATTGTGGAGATACATCACACATGTCCTATGATTGCCAAAAAGAAAAAAGATCAGTAAGTTCTTGCTTCAAATGCTCTTCTCTTGAACACAAATATAAAGATTGTCCTTTGAGAGAGAAAAACCAATCCAATAACACAAACATTGCTACAATTGACAGTGTACTCATTGAAGACGAGTACAACAAAATAATTGAACTTGAATTTCACTATGATGATGATTTGTATGTGATGATAGTTCGTGCTTTATAAGATATTGGTAGTCCAATTACATTTGTGATTCAATCTTTAGACAAAAATGACAAAAATGTGCAATAAACAATTCAAAACTTAAGGTTATTTGGCAGATCACATCAAAGAGCACTATGAACAATAATAAAAAGGAAATCAGAATGTTTGTTATCAATAACAATACTATGAATTCTCATGCTATTTTGGGTAGAGATTTTTTCAAAATATTTAATTTGAAAATAATTGAATAAGAAAATAATACAGTAGAAAATCCATTGGAAATTTTGAACATTGATATTTGTCACGTTGATAACAAACCATGTGATGATTTGATAATTTCTGAAAGAATACCTTATAAAGTGCAAAATGACTTGAAAAATATATTTCAAGCTCATTATATCGAACCAGTTAGACCAGAGAAAGCAAAAACACATGCTGAATCAAAAATTAGGTTAAAGTCAGAACAACCATTCTTTTTCAAACCAGCTAGATTAGCATTTTCTGAAAAATGAATTGTCAAAAATATTGTAGATGATCTTTTAGAAGGAGGAATTATCAGGCCAAGTAAATCTGGATATTGTTGTAGAATTGTCCTGATTGAGAAGAAAAATCACGAAAAACAAATGTGCATTGATTACAGGCCATTAAATAAGCTGATTGAAATGGATAACCATCATATACCATTGATTGAAGATCAAATTACTATTTTTAAAGGTAAAAGATATTTTTCAATGTTAGACTTGAAAGATGGCTTCTATCACATAAAATTCGAAGAATCATCAATCAAGCATACATCTTTCATAACACCATTTGGCCAATTTGAATATTTGTGGATGCCTTTCGGTATCAAAGTTGGCTCTTTTGTATTTCAGAAATTTATAAATAATGCTCTTAAGGATTTCATTGATTCTGGTGACATTGTAGTTTATATGGATGATATACTTGTAGCAACTTCTAATCTTGAACATCATTAGGAAGTTCTCAAAAAGTTATTTAAAACTATGGTTGGGAAAAAGCTTGAAATTAAAATTCCAAAATGCAAATTTCTATTTGAAATAATTGAATACTTGGGATATGAAGTTTCAGAGAAAGGCGTTGCTTCTACTAAAAAAGGAATTGGAACAATCTTACGAGAGACGATGTTCCTTTTAAAATTACAAAAACTGACTTAGAAACAATTGAAACCTTGAAAAAGAAATTGATTGAAGCACCAATTTTAGCTATTTACGATCCTCATGCTGAAACTGAACTTCATTGCGATGGGAGCTCTCATGGTTATGGCGCTATTCTTTTTCAAAAAGGCAAAGATCTTAAGTTTCATCCTGTATTTTTTTTTCGAAGCGTACCACGAAGAGAGAAAGTCATCTACACAGTTTTGAATTGGAAATGTTAGCTATAGTTTATGCGTTGCGTATATTTCGTATTTACTTGATTGGATTGCGATTCAAAATAGTTACTGATTGTAATTCGTTGACTTTGGCCATGAAAAAGAAAGACATACATCCGAGTATTTCGAAATGGATGCTTGAACTTCAAAATTTTGACTATATCACGGAACATCGTGAAGGAGAGCGTATGGCTCATGTTGATATTTCAAGTCGAAAGAGTATGGTGTGTGTGGTAGAAGATAATTCGTTTGAATTAAATTTAATAATTGCACAGACTCGAGATGCAAATATTATGAAAATTAGAGATGAATTAGAAAAATCAGAAAGCAAATTTTTTGAAATGCGTAGTGGTATTGTATACAGGAAACATAATGATTTACTTTTATTTTATGTACCTTGCGAAATGGAGAAAAATATTATCTGCAAATATCACGATGAATTTGTCCATTCAGGAACTGAAAAAACTTTTGATATTATTAAAAAAAACTATTGGTTTCCTAAGATAAAAAAAAGAATTGGCGAACATATAAAAAATTGTTGTAAATGTATTGCTTACAATTCCGTTGCGGGAAAAGTGGAAGGTTTTGTCAACATAATACCAAAGGCGAACAAACGATTTCAAATAATACACATTGATCATGTTTCAATCAAAGATGTAAGAATAACTACCAAAAAGCATATTTCAGTCGTTGTAGAATCTTTTACTAAACTCGTGAAACTTTATCCGACAAAATCTACCACATCAAGTGAAGCAATAGCATGTTTAAAAAATTATTTTAGTCACTATTGTAAACCAAATTGTACAATTTCTGATCGAGGAAGTTTTTTTTATTCCAATTGAATATGGAGATTTTTCGAATAAGTATGACCTAAAACACATGAAAGTGGCAACTGGTTCACCAGCAGCGAACGGACAAGTTGAGCGCGTTAATCGTACTGTAGGTCCAATGTTAGGTAAACTTTCTGACCATGAAATAGGCACAAAATGGACGAACGTAATTGATGATGTTGAATTGGCATTGAATACTCATATTCATAAAACTACTGGTGAGAGTCCTTGTATGCTACTGCTTGGTGGCAATCAAAGAGGTAAAATTAACGACTATATAAAAGAATATTTGAATGAATTTCTAAATGAAAATGAGATCTAGAGAAAATTCGTGAAAAAGCAAAAAATCAAACTGAAAAATCACAAGAAAGTTACGAAAAATTAGCTATTAAAAAAAGAAAAAAAGCACATGCTTATATTGGAGGTGATCATGCAATGGTAAAAATGTTCGATTCTACACCTGGCAATTCATCAAAATTGATTCCGTATTTCAAAGGGCTTTATGAAATATTTAAAGTTTCGAGGAACAATCGTTACATAATAAGAGATATTGAAGATTTTCAACTTACACAAAGAAAATATGAAGGTTTCTGGGAAGCGAAAAATATGAAACTTTGGCGTACTAATAAATTGTAAATTGTCCGAGGACGGACAGTGGTCAGGATTGGCCGAGTTGTGAGGGTTCTAGTACATATCATCTATTCGATTGTATTTGGAACGCATTGAAGTTGTAAGCTGCGGATGCAT
Organism: Neuroterus valhalla; assembly: GCA_011762715.2. NCBI lineage: Eukaryota > Metazoa > Arthropoda > Insecta > Hymenoptera > Cynipidae > Neuroterus > Neuroterus valhalla. Next base: position 4,453 of record WSXT02156233.1, on the reverse strand, counting down.
TTTCACATAAAGCATTTACTTTTTTATACTCTTATTAAGTGTCCAATCCACTCCCCCATCAGGGAGTATTATTTACAAAATGTACAAAATATCACTGTTGATGGCCAAGTACGGCTCCGTTCTCCACCTAACTACGTAAACGTGATTTTAAAAATAAGAGCTTTTTCACTTTTTGAATGAATGGGGCTAGTCGATTTGTATTTAATCTTCGACCTCATAGCGGTATATATTTAAATACTCATCCAAAGTATGTTTCAATCATATTTATTATTATTTCATTATGCAATATTGGCTCTTCACTGCCATAGAATCTTTATTATTGATAGCAATAAATATACTATACTATTCTATATACAGTCCATCCATTTTTGATAGATCGACGATGTTATACGAAAATTTGAGACATTTTATAAATCACTATGAATCCCAATATTTGTGGACTCGTTGCGAGCCTCGGAGAAAGAGATTTAGAAAAGAAAGAATTACATTTTCTTGGAATTTATATAACCTGGCCCAAGGCCTGCTCCCTGCTACGGCAGGCTCAAACCTTGACCCAACCACTCACTGATGACCGCCTTATAAAATTTTCCTTCTATTTCTTGAATTTTTTAAAGTGTCTGAATTAAAAAAAGGGTTCTAACAATGAAGTTTCCAGAAACAAGGGGTATAAGGTATGAGAACCGGTGCACAAGAGGCGTCACTTGTAAATCGCATATGAGGATAGTCAATTAGTTGAAAGACACGAGTATCAACACTCCACAGGAAGAAGAACTCAAACGGAAGCTATCTCACTCAGGCCTGCTGCAGGACCCAGTTCCGCAGATATTGTAAAAGACATACGGGCTTAAGTGAAACCGCAGGAGATGAAGATTGACATCAAGGCCATCAAGAAGACCTGGCAAGGAGATGTCCTTATCAAACTTGGTGCACCAAACGAGAAAATAGCTCCAAATTTGGAGTGGAATTACAGAATGTCATAAAAAGCCGGAAAGGTGTGGCACCTCGAGCCATGTGCGCAGATACAGATTCGAGATTTGCATGTGGCAATTAGCGTGGACGAAGTCAGGTTGGCTCCGCAATCAGTACTTGCAAATGAGTCAGCGGTAGGTGCAATCATTAATATGACGAAAACGGACCTGCGAATAAGTCTAATGGTTTTCGCGGAAATGAAAGAGTCAGATGCTGTTAGAGTAGCTCGTGAGGACCACACCAAGATTGGGTGGGTCAGCTGCAGGGTACGCCTCGCAGTAAGGGCTAAGTGCTGCTATTGCTGTTTCGCTTATGGCCATCTTGCGAACAATTGCAAGGGAGGCGATGGAAGTCGACTATGCTGAATACGCGGCACGAAAGGCCTCAGAGCAGCCAACTGCACAGGCGAGGTTAAGTGCTCTTTTGACACGGATAAAGGAGAAGGTTACTCAGTCGACCACATGCTTGGGTCTCCCAGGTGTGCATTCCATACAGAAGCGGGCCGTAAATTTAACCAAGCTAGAGGATGACGGTGATGTTTCAGGGTAACCTTAACCACTGCAGGCTAGCTCAGAGTCTAATGATCATCGTTAAAAGGACAGGCTACTGGGAGACCATTTAAGCTGGGTGCTGATAGTGGATTACGCGAGTTGCAGGCCTTCGAGGACTGCACTGCAAGCGGCCACCGACACATAAGCTTTAATACAGGCTGTGGGAGTCATCGGTCTAGTAATCCTCACAATGTACACAAGGCAAATAAAGGCTTGAATGTGAACAAGCTCAACGTGATCGACCTTTTTAGCACAATTGCTGAGAAGGGCGTAAGCTTGTTAGTAGAATCAACATTTGCGAATTCCACCAAGATAGAGGCAATAGTGTGATGCAGAAGAGGAGAGGGCTCATTGCGTCACCCAGAAAGGCACCTCTCTGGTAAGTGACACTGTTGGTAGTCACACGATGTTTTCCAGAAGTGATAGAAAATCTGATCTTCCAAAGAGGCATTAATCTCAATGCATCCTACTATATCTGGATGAACCTTTAGAGGCTTTCCAACAGACAGATGATAAGTCTATGAGAAGTTGAATCAAAAGCTTTCTGGTAATGAATCCAGGCCAGCGACAGATTGCTTTTGTGGTTTGCAGCGTCTTTGCAGACACTCCTGTCGATCAGCAGGTTTTCCCGACATCCTGCTGCGCCTCTTTTCGATCCTCGTTGTTTGTAAATCTCACTCCATACAGGTCCAATTATCCGAACAATCCTGTCATTTAGGATAGATGCAAAGTTCTTATACACCGTGTTCAGACAAGTTATTGGTCTGTAGTTCCTTGGGTTAGACAAGTCGCCTTTCTGAGGTAGGAGTACAGTTCGTCCTATAACCAGCCACTGCGGAATGGTGATCTCCGACTTTAAATATGAGCTAAAGATGCGGGACAGATTTTGGTGTGTAGAAGTGAAATTCTTCCACCAAAAGTTCTTAATACAATGTGGACCAGCAGCGGAGAAGTTCTTCGTACCCCTTAATGCTTTCTTTACCTCCTCAGCTGTGATTGGAGGGCATTCCCTCTCGAATATTATAAGGTTATTGCACAGCTCCATGAAACGTATGATATTCTCAGTGCCTTCATTCAATGGATGTTTTATTTCGTGAATCTACTTCCAAAATCTTTCGACTTCTTCGGACTCTGGTGGGTTTTTGAAAAAAACAGGAGGATCGCTAAAGAGGCACGATGGGTCAGCGAGAAACTTTTCATTCTCCCTGATCCATTCCTCCCTCTTCTTAATTCTCGTCTATGCGTCAGATAGCACTCGTATTTTGTCAACAATGTGCTGTTTGATGGTCAGCAGCTTTGACATTTTCAATATGTGATGATGGATCTATGAGCGAACTTTCGCACCCTTGCCGTAAAAGGCTTACCAGATTTTATGTAGTCAATTCCGCGTACATCTCTTGTCCGCGAAAGGTTCACGGCACTGTTTTTTAAAACTTACTGCGAAAGGTGCGAAAGCTCTGGGTGTTTCTGGCACCACAGAGTATGCAGGCGCACCATGTAACCTCTGCGGTTAGGGACAATACTGGCATCATAGCAACTAAGCAGGTCATTATCAAGTTGATCCGTCCATAAAGAACGTCGATTGTCTCGCCGGTTTGACATCGTGTTTTCATCTAATTCAGCACCCCGAACTTTGGGGCGATCGGCAATACTGGCTTAACCATTGACAGGTGCTCTGCGCGCTCGATTATTTTGAACCACATTCATAATTGGATTTGAGTTTTTGTTTCCATTGTTATTCCCACGAGTAGCTAGGGAAGCTAAGGTATAAATAACCGTGCTGAAAGCTGAATGGCGTCTGGGTGTGGTGTCCTTCACGGTGTCTCAAGAATAACGGGCGACCTTCTTGAGTATACAGCCTTGCTCTTGCATGCAGGGCTCTGCGAGGGTGGACAACCCCTTCCCTAGCTACTCTCGGGAATAATTATGGAAGCACAACACACAAATACAATTATGAATGCAGTTAAAACTGATCGAACGCGCAGAGCACCCGACAATGGTTCGGCCAGTATTGCCGATCGTTCCAGAGTACGGGGTGCTGATATAGATGAAAACACGATGACGAACCGGCGAGACAATCGACGTCCTTCATGGACGGATCAACTTGAAAATGACCTACTAAAGTACTGTCCCTAACTGCACAGGTTACATAGCGCGCCTGCACACCCTTTAGAGTCAATAATGATTTTAGGACAAGGAGGAACATTAACATTCAGGTTCCTCCCATGCCCCATGATCTGGCTGAAATGGATGCTATCCTTTGTGAAGATCTCTCAGAAGATGCCGACCTCTGGGCCATCACTTGTTAAGTTTATGATGCGGCGAGAGCTTTGGCTGCTTCAAATCGAAGGTCAAAACCATCGATTGATGAAAAAACCAAAAATCGCTTGCATCAACTAAACAAGAAGATTGACTGGGAAAGACAAGACGCCTCCCGTAGCAGGTGTGTGATTGACTACATAAAATCTGGTAAGCCTTTTACGGTAAGGAAACGAAAGTTCACTCATGAAATGAGGATCCATCATCAAACATTGAGAATGTCAAAGCTGATGACCATCAAACAGCACATTTTTTACCAAACACGAGTACTATCCGACGCATGGACGAAAATTAAAAAGAGGGAGGAATGGATCAGGAAGAATGAAAAGTTTCTCGCTGACCCATCGCGCCTCTTTAGCGATCCTCCTGTTTTTTTTTTCAAAAACCCACCAGAGTCCGAAGAAGTCGAAAGATTTTGGAAGGAGATTCACGAAGTAAAACATCCATTGAATGAAGGCACCGAGAATATCATACATTTCAAGGAGCTGTGCAATAACCTTATAATATTCGAGAGGGAATATCCTGCAAATAACAGCTGAGGAGGTAAAGAAAGCATTAAGGGGCACGAAGAACTTCTCCGCTGCTGGTCCAGATTGTATCAAGAACTTTTGGTG
>WSXT02156222.1:0-10162 GCA_011762715.2 Neuroterus valhalla | reverse complement strand
ACGGATAATTATCGGCAAATTATCCAATAATAATAAAAACGATTTTCAAAAAGTGTCCTGCTAACTTGAAGGACGTATATTACGTATGTATAGTATGTCAAAAATATACTGTGAAAATGAAAAAGTGAAATATTAATGAAGGCTTCACTTCCATCCTGAAATCCATGTAACGAATCTTGAAACGAGATTATCTTGAAACTGTATTTTCAAAATTTAAATTCTCAGGGTTTCCCTTCATAGTACTATCGGAAGGATATACCTAAGAGTTTGAAGATATCGGGTTATTGAATCATTTTTTTGGGGTCAAAACTGTTGAAAAAATGTTCGAGAATTTGGACCTTCGATTGAACAGTCGAAATAAATTTTCATTTTCAACTTTCTTATTATTTTACATATTTATCCTCCCCTTTGACATATCAGTAATCGATTAGAAAAATCTGTTTTATTTCCGATAAATGAAAAAATTCTGACAGTTGCAGCAGTTTTCGATGCCTCGGAGCAGACGCTTGAAGAAATATTCTACGGGCCCGCCACTCCGTAAAAAATAATCACATGTATTTTTACACTTTAACAATGGAACAAAAAGATTTTACAATTGATAAATGATCTAATTATTTTATCACCTTCAAAAAATCCATTAAAATTGATTGATTTTACCCTTTCTAAAGGTATCTCCCCCCTTAACTCACTTCAAGTGAAAAGTGGGCAAAAAGTTGGAAACTTCAGAAAAAACCGCAAGTTTCTATCATTGAGCAAAGAAAATATTATGAGCAATGATAATAAATTGTTTAGACCATTATTTTTTTAACATGAAATAATTATTACTTTAATCTTTTTGAAAAGTGATAAAAAGTTGAAAATTTCAGGAAAAACCGCAACTATGTAGTAATAATCTAAAAGAAGATAGCTATAAATATTTACAATTTGTTCAAACCATTATTTTTGCTAAATCAAATTAGTGAATTACTTACTTTAAGTAAAAAGTGGACAAAAAGTTGAAAATTTCAGAAAAAGCCGCAACTTTGTAGCATTATTCTTAGAGAAAACTGTTATAATTAATAACAAAATGTTACAGCAATTATTTTTGTTAACTTTAGTTGATTATCACCTCGCATTACTGAAACGCTTAAAATAAATGGAAAATCTTCAGAAAAAACCTTGACTTTCTAACCATTTTCTGAAAGAAAGTTGCTAACAACAATAATAAATTGTTTCAACAATTTGAATAAACATCTGATTATCAGTAATAAGTAGTATTTCATGTATGGGGCTTTTTTGGGACCGTATAAAACAGCCTTGTGGCGATGATATTTGAAAAGTAATATTTTATTCGCATTCCTTGACTAACTGTGAAGAGAAATGGTGAATTTCGAACTCGATTCACCTAATATTGAGAATTCTGAATAAAATTTACATGACTTTATTACAAATTCTCATGGGAAATACGTGTCAAACTTCATGTGGCTTGCGTCATCTCTAAATATTGTTTTAAAAAAGTGCGTTTATTTTATTTTTTTTTTTATTCAAACAAATTTCCAAAACGTTTTGCATACCAATTGAAAGAAAAAATTTATTAAGTAGTCAAAAATATATTATTCAAAATTCATGAAACGATGCCCTACTTCAATGCAAGTCGTAATATTTCCCATTACTGGAATCAGAGTTGAGAATAATATAGAATTCTATAAATTGGTTTGTTAAGGTTATATAACTCTGGATAAATATACGGTGATTCCAAAAGTAATAAAAAGGACAGTTGGAACAGTCCCTAGAAATGATTCCTCTGTCATCAAATATACATTACTTCCACGTGTACATATTTAATAATCGCAGGGTTTCATCCATCCTTTTTCATAAAAACTCGATGTTGATCGAAGCTCATTAAAATAATGATTGAATGAAATGCTTTCCTGTTTATGGGATTGAGAATATCTATGTTGAATGCAGCTATACTACCTTGAAAATGAAATCCTTATAATAGTATACTGCTTTCTTTCATAAATCTAATGTTCTGTAGCGCTATCTATACTTATCAGTGACACCTCTTTTTTCGCTATTTCAATCAGTGAAAATCTACTCTCTTAGTTTGAACCAAGGAAACTTCACTGGTTTTCAATCAAATTCCACTTATTGAAAAAGCTAGAAGTCGGTCATTCAGAATCAGTATCAGTTTACTGATTTGGTCAGTAGAAACTATTTCACTGGTTCGATCAGCAAAAAATATTTCAATGATTTAACCAGTAGGAAATTATTTACTGAATATAACCAGTGACTTGATGATTGTTCACAAAGATTTTCCCAATCGGAAGATAATGTTGCTTTATTATTGAAAAACCGCTAAAAATCTTGATATAAACTACAAGTCACAAAATTTGGTTAGAAAACTGATAAGTACATGAGTAAATGAATTTGAAATTCAATTGATTTTACAAGTATTGAATATCTACATCAATGTTTCAGAAGAATAGGATTCTCAATAATACAACAAGCCAAATATAATTACTCTTAATATAATTAACAGAACCAGTGGGTTTGATGTCACTGATTTAATTCAGTGACAACTTTTTCGAAGCGTTTCACTAACATCAGGCAGGTGACAGTCAAAATTAATGTGACGGAAATGTTGACTGTAGCCGAGTGGCGGCGCCGGCTGTACTTTTAGGCCGATATTTCATGAAATACATGGAAGAAGTGTCAAAAATGTGGAGTTTTAATTTTTATAAGAACATAAACTGAATGATTTGATTTTTTGTGCCTGAAATTAAAATGTTAATGTTCTGAGACGTTGAATTGTTCAAGGTTTCTATGATTTAACAGTAACAATGGGATATAAGTGCGTTGTTTTTGAATGCAAGTCAGGTTATGCAACTTGCTCCGAAAAAGGGCAAATTTTTACTGCAAAGAATCTTCTTCGGAGCAACCGGTACCCGAATAACCTACAAACGTTTTGCAAACGCTTTTGAAACGTTATTTGGTAAACCAAGAACGTTTGGAATTTTTGTAAGCAAATTGTTTTCAAATCGTTGGATACTTCCGCTGGTTTTTGAGACCTAAGTGAAAATTACTTTTCAAAAACATTTCACATACGTTTCCAAAAAGTTTTTGAAACGTTTGAGCAGTCAAATTCTGAATGACTACAAATTCAACACGTATTTCAAACGTTTTCAAAACGTTAAAAAAAATTCGGTAAACATTCAGAAAAAGTTTGAGAAACGTTAGAGAAGTAAAATTTTGAATGATCAAAATCACGACCGTATTCCAAACTTTTGGAAAACGTTCGATCAAAAAATTCATCCGATAGATACCGTGATCTTTTTCGCAAGTGACAGGAAGCTATGGCGATTACTATATATACGACTTTCAAACATATGTTTTCCAGAAAAGACACGGAAAAGTTATCATTAAAAATAAGGGTATGGTTTAAATACCATTGAAGGTATAATATGAGCAACCAAGAAAAAATTATTTTTCGATCCCAAGAATTTAATTAGAAAACCAGGAACTACTTGATTCGACCTAGAGACTAAAAAATTTTACCGTGAAAATACGAGAAACGACCGCTTGATTTTCATAAATTAGAATATTTAAAGAATGTTACGTTCCTTTTTTCTGATTCCACAATTTTTCATTTTATCTGTACTTCATGAGAGAAAGCATTTTTATTGTTTTCCTTCGAAAGAAAAACCTTTTACAAATTCGTTGCTCTATGTGATTCTTTTAGTCGACTCAAGTTTACTAATCGAATTGATGACAACTCGGACATATAGAAAGAAAGATTTCTTCAAAAAAATGTACTTTTCACGTTTCATTTGCTTTATCCTTATTTATCTGACTTGAGACAGGGAATTCGATAAAATAATCATAGTTTGGATTTTAGGGCACGGAGATTGAGTAGAGAAATATAATTTCACTTAAAACAGGGAATTTTTTACATGGAACGTGAACTTTTTAAAATAATTATAATTTGCATTTAAAAGAGAGGAAATTTGAAAAAACGCTATTCCAATTGGAAAGTCCCCTCAAGTCGATTTTTATGAGGAAAATTGGACTATTTCCAATAAAATTTTGTATAGTTGTAGTTAAAAATTCATTGGTTTGGTTGAACATAAATTTTTTTCAATTTGAAATTGGAGTATTTAAATTTTGGTCGACAATTTTATCTTTTTTGAAAAATCCAACTCTTCTAGTTGAAGATTCTTTGTTTTTGTTGAAAATTGTATTTTTTGGTAAGAAATTATTCTTTCTCCAGAAAAATTATTCTCCTCGTTTGAATATTCACCTTCATGGTTGAAAGTTGAAGTGATCCAGTAGAATATTTATCATTTTATTTGAAAGTTTATAATTGAAATACATGAATAATTATGTTCTATTAATAATATTCTATTCATTACTATTTGAATATTGTTCACAAAAACAGTTTTTAATCGTCCAACTTTATAATATTCATTTATTCTATAAATACTATTCTTTATAATATAAATCGTTAGAAGTTTCCGAAATATTTTTATAACACAATCAATTTTCACGGATGTCTTCATTTTTAACAGGTTTATCATAACGAAGCAAAATAAATCATTGTCTAAATTTGGAAAGAAATCTGAGCTTTTATAATTCAGTTCAATTAAGTTCAGTGCTACAAATTTGATACTTTTTTAGAATAATCGCATGCATTGTGTAAGAAACGTATTCGTAGGTATATTGTCCTTAAAATGATTCCTTTACTTTTTCGTTGCTACCTATTGATTTATTGGATACTTGTAAATATCACAAAATATTTACCCAAGATAAATGTATGAAAGAAAAAAGTTTTTATAATCAAAATAAATCAAATTTTAATTTTGCTAATGCTATCGAATAATTATCAGCCTAAAAATACATCCAGCGCCGCCCTGCGATCGTAAGAACCAAAAACTAGGACAGGTTACACTACCCTCCTCCCTCACCCCCTCAAAATTGATTCAAGCCTTTACTTGACGCGCTCCATTCCAAAAAGAAAGAAAAATATCTTCACATAACAACAAGATTCAATAAATGATGAATAATGCAATTAACTATACATAAAATATAAATGAAAAATATTATGCCCGCAATAAATTTATCGATAGTATAGAAATAAAATATCTTCGTTCTTATTGTTCTGAAAAGTTGATTAAAAACACAATTACAAACGCAACAACCAGGCGTGGATTTACCTAAGGGGCAACATGCGCACTGCCTCGGGGCGGCAAATTTCCAAGGGCGGTAAATTTTGGACCGAAAAAATAAAGAAAGGAAAATATTAAATGAAAAAAATAGTGATGGAAATACGGTCTCTGAGAATTCAAATCTTTTCCTAAAGATTAAATTTAGATAATAAATATATCACCATGATGAAATATTAAATAAATTGCTTTGGTTTTATGGTCAGTTCGAAAAAAAGGCGGCATTTTTCATTTTTGCCCAGGGGCGGCAAATTCCCAAATCCGCCTCTGGCTACAACTCTAGGACAAAATGCTTCCATTAAACATACTTTTCGGAGTTCCCAATTTCCTCAAGCAGTTTTTTGTATTTTCGTAGTTTCAATCGGTTTCTTTCGTCGATTTTCCCCTAAATTTAGGGATATTTTGCTTATTCTGTTTGCAATAAAAACTAAATCCCTTTTTCAACGATCGACCTGACACACAGTGGTCCAGAGTGCCCAAAAAGCTGGCCAAAAGTCAAATCGTCATCAAAATTATCTGGATATTACTTCTTGAGGGTATTTTAGTCAAGGAATTGGAATTCAGTGTCGAAAATCCAAAAAAACAAAATAGCAGACGCAAAATGGCGCCCAAATTGTGCTATAATCGTAGAAATTTATGTTTATGGTTGTCTTAGGTCAAAAAATACAAATTTAACATCGAAATTATAATATAAATGACAATATTAATTCCTTATCAATCGCCGACACAGAATGGCAGACACGCTATGTTGAAAATCTAGCTCTAATAAAAAATCTCTATAAAGAACAGATTTTCGAATAGTAGAATTAAAATCTACTTCCGAAATTTTCAAAAGTAATAATTTTTACTAAATTCTAGGAAAAATTCATCTCGAACGTCCGGACGTTACGTAGTTTCCACCAAATGACATCAAAATTTGCGAAACCGTAGAGCTATAAAAAAAGTCCCATGTGTTACCACTTTTCTCTCATTATAAAATCGTTAATTATTGAATTCACTAAGTGCATGCAAAAAATTAGCTTCTTCTAGCTGCCCCTTCGTTTTGTACACGTGTATTTGTGTTGTAACTTCATGGCCGCTGAACCTTGAGCTCGTCACTACGTGACATCCGGACGTTCGAGATGATTTTTTTCTAGCATTCAGTAAAAATTATTACTTATGAAGATTTTGACTTTTGGTCAGATTTTTGGGCACTTTGGACCACTGTGTATCGGGTCGAGTTCTCTTCACTGCGTTACTAAACAAGCATGGTGTGGTTCAATACAATTAAAAAAAAATTACGTTTCGAAAACAACCGAAAATACGGACATTTCTTGAAAAATACGGAAACCAGGACAGCAGACGTAAAATATGGACTTTTCCGTATTTATACGGATGTCTGGATACCCTCCTCAAAAGCCGCTTTTTACGGACGAATCACTGAAACACGACTGAATTCCAGTAAACTTTTCTTGAATTCCCAGTAAAATTTCACTGATTCAATTTTAGACAAAGCTGAGATCTTGTGTGGTTCCTGAAAGAGCCTATCTCATCAATTTTCGTTTTTGGCCCTGTCATCTCTTGGTACCTAATAATAACGGTTCCAAGTATATCTGAGTCGTTCTCGGAGGAAAAAATTTTTTTTTTGAATCTCTCGCTGAATTTGGTGCACGGTGATCGCGTAGACACGTGCCACACGTCGAGAATATAAATCCAGTAAGAAAGCAGAAACTAAAGGTTGTCGGCCATATATGGAAGTTGTTCTTGCGTAGCAGACAGTCTCTTCAGTTCTTCACCTGCACAGCATATGGCGATGTTCCGAGGGATGGTCGTTGGTCACGATAGGGATGAGTCGGTACCGGGTTGATTTTGAAATTCGAAAAGAGAGGGTGGTCTCTACGAATCGCATCGTGGCAGAATGTCCAGGTTAATTTGGTGTGCATCCACCTATGCACCACCACCACTTTTCAGGACCCTTCCCAACTTCCGGTACTTGACCCTCCTGAGGGGGGGTCACGCACTGGTGGCCTCTCCGAGTGTGTTAAACACCCCAAATCCCGGGGGTGAATCACCCGCACCACTAAAATCGGGGAATCTTCTTTTTCAACACGAAACAAATTTCCATATAACCTACAGTCCTCACTCTCTAAATCTCAAAAGTGAAAATTTCACTTTTTGAGTAAGTGAGAGCTATTTTACTATTGAAATAATTAAATCTTTTTCTTTCAATAAAACAATAGGTGAAATTCACTATTTTCATAGGGCAATTCTTACTAGCAATTAATAAGTGAAAAATTACTAATTCAAATTGTGAAACCCAGCAGGTGACAGTCAAAACCAGAAGTGACGGAAATGTTAAACGCAGCCGAGCGGCGGTGCTGGCTTTACTTTTAGGCTGACAGTTTGTGAAATACATGGGAAAAAAGTCAACAGCGCTAATTTTTTATTTTTTTAAGTCCATAAACGGAAGTGTCAGTTCTTACTGTGCCTAATGATAAAAAAGTTATTGAATTCTGGCAAAAAGTTATTTCAAGGGCTAATTCTGATTTAAAGAAAAGGCATGTGATTTACATAAAACATTTCAATTCTGAGGATCTTATTACATACGGAGCATCCGATACTTGGTAAGGATGAGTCTGTCATTGGAAAACAGTATAAGTATTAGTATTTTTACTATCTTTCAATTCCTGCAATTAATATTAATAGGGTAATGGCTCGATCGGGAATTCAAGTAAAGAAACGTGAATTGCTGAATCTAACCTAGACAGTTAAAAATTGTACCGTAAAAATACGAGAAATTACGGCTTTCTTTTTATGAATTCAAGAGATCTTATTATTTGATTTGAAGAATGTTACGTTCCTTCAAGCTGATTTTGAAAATTTAAAAATAAATATCAGTAGTTTAGGAGAGAAATTGGATAATAAACAAGAAAACAACATTGGAAAGAACTTTTCTAAACTTTCACAATTTCGAAGTCCCCTGTTCTCAATTTTAAATGAAAACTCCATAGTTGTGGTTAAAAATGCCATTTGTTTGGTTTAACATAAACTTTTTATGATTTCAAATTTGAGTATTCAAATTGTGGTTCAAAATTGATCTTTTTGAGTAGAAATTAATTTATGTGTTTGGAAATTTAACTATTTTAGTTGAAGGTCCTTCTTTTTGGTTGAAAACTTGGAGCAGAAGAAGCGAGCAAAACTTGCCACAACTTAAATTCTTGAAATTCGGCATTGTATAGGTACATACTTATTTGAATGAAATATATAATTATGTATCTACATAATTGAAATACATGAATAATTATTATGTACCTCAATAAAATTCTATTTATATATTGTTTACAAATAATTTTTTTAATATTCCAACTTCATAATATTTATTTATTCTATGAATCCTATTATTTATAATAAAAATAGTTATAAGTATTCGACATTTTTTCATAACATAATAAATTTTTATATATCTTCATTTTTACAGGTATACTTTATGATATTTATTTATTTTATGAATCTTATTATTTATAATAAAAATCGTTATAAGTATTCGACATATTTTTATAACATAATTAATTTTTATAGATGTCTTCCTTTTTACAGGTTTAACATAACGAAGCAAAATAAATCTTTGTCCAAATTTGAAGAGAAATATAGAATTTTATAATATGGTTGAATTAAGTGTAAATTTTAATAATCATTAGAAATGTCGAAACTAAAAAGAAATTTATTCGAAATCTACTATTTTTATAGTTTACGATATTTGCATATGTCGCTGCTATCAATTTGATATTTTTGCACAATTATTGTATGTATTTTGTGAGAAGCCTATTCATATATAGTCATAGAAATAATTGTTTCTCCACTTTCTCTTAGTACCCATTACATTATTGGATGTTTGAAATATAACAAATATTTTTTCTAGATAAATATATGCGAAAAAACGTGTTCTAATAATTAAAATTAATCAAATTTGGATTTTCCTCATGCTATAGAAAAATTATCGGCCTAAAAGTACAGCCAGTGCCGCCAAACGGCTCCGGTAAAATTTGACGTCACATTTATCTACAGGCCTTTATAGGAGTGCCACCCACAAGTGTGAATCTGAAATAAAGGAAAAGTATAACCTCGATTTCTCATTTTCGATCAGATAACTTTGAAATGTACTCATTCGGTGCGGACGTTAATTTTTGCAAAGAAAATCGATATTTTGGGTCACTTAAATCATGTATCAAAAGGCCTGATGGCAAGTAATTTTTTTACGATCAATTATTATTCTCCCTCTGTATATTCTTCCCGTAAAGATTTGCTTTCCGTGTCGATTTCCATTGGACAAACCTAATCTCAGTTTTCCACTCTCTCTGTGTTTTGGTATTTAAATAAATTTTGTAGAAGGTGAGCCATATCTTTGATAAAGTAAACAACTTATTTTTCTTTCCGATCAAAAACTTCCACAAATCGAAGTGGAATGTTCTGAATAATTTTACGCAAATTTTTCAATTCCATGGCACTGTAACTCATAACATATTTTTGCTCCAATACCAAAGATATTAAGTTATATCTTTGTCAATACTTGCAGTGTCGTTATTACAAATAAAAATTATTTTTGGAATTCAAATCCATAGCAGAATGTCAAGTTTTTTCACTCTCCTCAAATGGTATGTCTAACCTTACAAACTCTTCGGCTCTCCTCTTCGGGTTTCATCAAATTATTATTTCCTTTGTACCTGACCAATGATGTTTACAGTGAGAAAGCGTAAACGAGTATGGCTTACCCTGCGAGGGATTTGGTTTGATGGTTTAATAATAATAATCATAATTGAACTATCCATTTGGAAATCAAATTATTTCGCGAAAGGTTCCTTTTTCTATTGAATATTTATATTCTTTTTTTTTGTGTGTTTAAAACTTAAACTGTTGTACTGATTATTTATCTCTTTTTTTTTCTTATACTTTTCAATGAAGCTAAATTCTTTAGTACAAAATTT
>WSXT02156211.1:0-10162 GCA_011762715.2 Neuroterus valhalla | reverse complement strand
GCGGCTCAGCCTTCAATTAGATTTACGACTTTCCATTGGATTGTGCATCCAGTATATTATATATAGAGATCAGTGGTCTCACCTATCTCTTTCTATAGCGCATGTGTTAGAGAGAGACAACAGTAGCCCACGGCTCCCTCTGTCTCTTTTTGTCCGATCCTTCTGTCTCTTTTTTGTCCGATGCCGCGCTGTATGCTGGCTTGTCTCCTCTATCTATAATATCTCTATGGATAGATCTCACTATTATCAGCAAAGGACATACACCGCCAAAGAATGGACATCCCTATAAGATCTAGTGCTAAGAAAAAAACCCCAAAGAAGAAGAAATGGTGAAAATAATGACAGACTGACTGTCTAAAGCTGTCAAAAAAATGCAAGAAAATAGTGACATATTTTTATGAGTTGTTAAAATATCTTTGATAAATAATACAAAATTATACTGATCGTGAAAAAATTTAATAGAAATATATGTTGCATCAGACAATAATAATGTGTTTATTATTTAATTCTTTGATAGGAGGGAAACTATTGAACCCTCCTAGCATTCTAAACATAACTGTATGACTTTAGTTTACATTTTGTATACAAAATAAGTTCGGAATTTATCTAAAATGGGTATAAGTTTGAAATTTTTGCAGAAACTAACCTAAAAGAGTGTGTATTTTCTTCTATCGGTATACGGTCGATAAAATTATAAAATGGCAAGTTCTGAGGAAGTTTTGGAAGGTTTTTTATGCCCAATTTGTATGACTGATTTGAAAACTCCACAACAATTAACGAAACACTTCGAAGAATTTCATAATGATGATCCTGAAATCCTAAAATCTTTGAAAGGTTCGTTATCTGTTTTTTCAGCGTTTCACTTTTTGTACCTATCTCATAATTTCCTTATCTATTTCTATATTTAATACATTTTTTCATCGAGTCTGTTTCATTGAATGTCTCTTTTTCATTATTACAAATATTCTTCTGTCCTATATCCTGATGAAATTTTTCATTCAAAGTTGAATGAAATTTCTTTTATTCTTTTCTACTATTATAGTAAGAACGAGAAAATAATGAATTTGCGTTTCAGATCTCTTTGGGAAGGCCAAGAAGAAAATCCTCAAACAAAATGAAGCATCAGAGAGTTTTTCTGGTCCACTTTTAGTTAATCAAAAGTATAAAGAAATTGATTGGGGAGAGCAGGAAATAGGTATTTTTTTAACAATTCCCACTTTATCGTAAAATATTTTCATAATTTCCCCTACCAGGAAACATTTGAAGGGAAATTAGTGTAGGCTTATCATGAGAAAATGATTATAAGATAATCAGCACTGGAATAAATAATAGAAAAATATTAAATGAATTGATGTGAAAAGTAGAGAAATGACAACGGAATAATTTATTTTAGACTACTTATAATCTTATATTTGGAAGTACATGAAAAAAAAACAGTTCTGAACAAATAAACTTTACGGAAATCCATGAAAATCTTTTAAAGTCTTACCAAACATTGATACCTTTGGAAATGTTTTTAAAACTAATAAAATCTGTCGAAATCCGTGAAAATACCTCGTAATATTCCAACAGGATTTTCTAGGTCTGCTTTTGAAAAAATTCCAGTCATTTGAATAATTAATTAATTCAAAGATTAAGGGCTTTTCAGTTCAGTTATTGAATCCTAGATAATTCTCATTATTATCGATTTAAATTTTCCAAATGGACTAGAACTATTGTGATCCTATTATTACATTCTCATCATGGTTTTTTTCATCAATTTTTTTAAATGTTTAAAATAGTTGGCGTTTCTGTAGATATCATTTACAATTCAATGAAAACATAATAAATATAATTTATTCCCTTCAGTTTTCTATACTTCTCTTCAAATTCGAAAAATCTCCCCATATCTTGGTAAATATTCAGGGTTTCCTTGATATCTTTTGAATTGCGAAAAATTCTTTGAAATACCTTGAAATCCTGTGAGATTTCTGGGATCGCTAGGAATCTGCTGAAATTGAATTTAATTTATTTCTCGAAATTTTTTAGAAAGCCCTTAAGATCGAGCTCAAATTTTTTGAAAATCCCATGAAATTCTTCGAAACCCCTTGAAATTTTCGAAAACTTTTCGGAAAGTCAGCCTTTTTGGTTGAAAAATTATTTGTTTTTGGTGAAAGATCCAACCTATTTCTTTGAAAACTCGTATTTTTTGGTCGAGTTCAGCTGTTCTAGATTTAATAGTAAAATTATTATTAGTTGGTCCTTTCAGTATCAAATAATTATTTCTTGGCTTAAAATGCAACTGTTCGGTTCAAAATTATTTTGTTTTAGTTCAGGATTTAACAATTTTGTTGGAAATTTGTCTTTTCTGTTTGAAGTCAACTGTTGTTTTCATTTAAAATGAACATCTTTTATATTCTATTGAAAACCTAATACTCCATTTTCAGTTGAAAGTAAAGTTTTTCTGGTTAAAGATTCGTAACTTTGTTCAAAATTTATGTATTTTTTTGAAAACTCGTCTTTTTGGGAAGAAAATCAATCTTCTTGGTGGAAAACTTATCTACTTAGATGGAAATCCATCTATTTTTTCGGAATGAAATACTTTGGCTGTAAATTCCAGGGATATAAAGCGTTTAAAGTGTAATTCGGTAGCATAATCAAAAAACTTATAACGCAATAAATAATGCACCCAATTTCTGCTGGACTTTCCTCAAAGTTGTTATATTGTAAAATTATGAAAAAAACGTTATAGGCCTATACTGAATTTCCTTTAATATATTTTTGTAAGGTACTAAAATCTGTTCTCATTGTATATATGTTAAGAAAAGTCTTTATGATAATTTATGGTTTCTAGGTTTTATTACTAGCCATACACAGTACTTCAAGGAAATTAGGAACGTCAGGCTGGAACGATATTCTTCGGAAACTAACAAACTCCTTATAAGACTGGACAAGTTGTTGAATAACTTACCTTCTGATCCTAATGATAGAAAAGGTTTACAAACTGCATTCTATTTCATGATTTTTCACTTCCATCTCACAACTTTATTTCTCTCAAATAACAAAGTTTGAAGTCTATAATAATAATGATAATTTTTCCATTTTGTTTGTAGTTCACGAACGTGCTATTGTTCCCTGGATTGATGAAAAAGACGTTAGATTGTGTCCGACTTGTGCCCGAAGTTTCCATGTAGCTAGAAGGAAACATCACTGTAGATTATGCGGAGCAGTAATGTGCCACGATTGCACTGTTTTTCTTTCAATAGCGGACGGACGTAAGTTCTGGAAAATTCTGAATTTCCCCGTAAGAAAAAAGTTCAAATTTAGCTGCATTCGGCTATAAATCTCTATGGTTCTGGAAATTTTGTTTCTAAGTTTTCTTAAAGTTCCTATTTCCGATCCAAAAGGACCAATTTTCAAGAAAACAGTTGAAATTTTTATCTGGATATAGGAACGTACCAAAATAGTTGAATTTCAAACAAAAGATTGTTGAATTTTTGAACCAAAATGACGAATGTTTCACAAAAATCCTACTTTTAACTAGGAAATATTACTTTTTATACCAAACCGACGGCTTAATTTCTGACAATCTCTTGTAGAAGTTGGGAATATAGATATTTAGATACCCAAAAAGGGTAAACATGGAGTGAAAATATAATCAAATCTAAATTACTTTTATACCATAAAAGATCAACTTTTAATTTAAAAGTACGCATTCTTCATAAAACAGTTGTTGAATTACCCACCGAAAAAGATTACTTCTACAAAGTAGCTCAATTAAAAAAAAAAAATTAAACTTTCGACAGAACAATTGCATTTTGAACCAAATAGTATTATTTTTTATCTGCAAAGACAAATTATTAACCAAGGAGATTGATTCTCTACCAAAAGACGCTTTTACTAAATGCATGAATTTTCATCCAAATAGTTGAATTTTCAACTTAAAAACATGAGATTTCTAATCAAAAAAGCTAATGCCTGAATCAGTTTGAAAATTATTTCTCAGTAAAAAATTAAAAGAAATTTCACCCGGGTTCATCAACGGAAAAAGACGAGTTCCTAACATGGTAGTCCAATCACCAACCAAACAGATGAATTTCTAACAAGGAAGATCATTTTGAATCAAGGAAAGTGGATTGTTGATCAAATTATTGAATTTCAAACTCAAAAAGATAAATTTTCAACTTGAAATAGAATCCTCGAAATTTAGGTCTAAAAAATTAATTTTTAACGAATGATTTTCAACCTGTTTCCTTCAAGCCATAAGGATGAATTTTCAGAGTAGTTACATCCTCAGCTTAAAAACAAATTAAAAAAAAAACATGAATTTTGAACCAAACAGCTAAAAAGACGAATTTTTCACCTAGAAAGATGATTCTTCCTCCACTAGAGATGAATTTCAAATCCTTAAACAAAATAGTTTAATTTTCCAAAAAATAATTGAACATCCAATAGAATAGTTGAATTTCCCAAAAAGTACCTGAATTTTTGACCTACAAAAAAGAATATCCAACTGCAGCAGTTCTGTTTGAAGATTTAACTCTTTCGTAAAAAATTAGTTGTTTTTTTTTTTTTGTTAAATTGAATTATTTCTTGTTCAAAATTAAATTCTTCGTAGGTTGAAATATCAAATACTTGAATGTAAGTTGAAATACTTTTATCTATATTTTTTGTTTGAGGATTTATTATTTCAGTGGAAAATTAATCGCTTTAATAAAAAATTTGACTTTTGATTGGAAATTTATCTTCGTACTATGGTTTAAAATTCACTTTTTAGTAGAAAATCCGTCTTTTCGGATCGAGAACTCAAGAATTTGTCATCTTGTTAAGTTAAAAACGCAACTGTTTCATTGGAAATGATCTTTTTTCGTTGAGGATTTAACTGTTTTGTTAAATTTTTTTTTGTCCGAAAAGTTAATTATCAGGTTGGAAATGAACATTCTTATATGAAATTCATATTTTTAGTTTAAAAATTGGACTGTGTTGTAGAAAATTTAATAGTTTGGTTAATTTTTTTTTTTGACTCAAAAATCTTTTTCGGTTGAAAATTTAACTTTTTGCTATAAAATCTTCTTTTTGGTTTAAAAATTTCTGACTTTAGAATCGTTTTAATACAACTGAAATAGTTTTAAAAAACTTTGGGAAGCCACGTACTTCATAATTATAGATTGCTTCGTAAATTTCCTTATTTCAATTAAAAAGTATAATTCTTCCACAAATTTCACTGTTTCTAATCCGAATCACAAACCTTGTTGAAAATCAGAGTTGTAATTTTTTTCGAATTAAAATTTTTAATTCTTTTGGCATCTTCTCTGAACGGATAAAAAATCATTATTTTCTCTTTGATTCCAAAATTTTTTGAGTGATAAAATATAAAACACTTTTTATATTAATTCAAGTTCAATCAAAAGAAAAATACCGGTCACTAAATCCAATTCCCTGTCATTCCCCGGGGAAAAAACTCCCGGTCTTTTCTCGGTTCTCCAGTCAGGTAGACATCCTGATATTATTTCTATTTATGTCTACAATATCTTTCTTTTATCGCTAAAGTTATAAATTATTCATTATTTATATTCGCAGGAAGAATGACTAGTCCAGCCTCAATACAAGATGATTCCGCCCTTTCACCAGTTTCCCCAAATTCTTCCTTCACGGGTCGTTTTGTGCAGACAAGCATAGGAATTACAAAACTGGTTCGATCACCCTCAAGTTCTAGTCTAAATAACGTTCTTTCCCTAATCAGCGATTCGTCCAGCAACGAGCACAATTTTCGACTTTGCTGTCACTGCAAAAATCTTCTCGATGCCAGAGAAAAATTAAAAGCGAGACAGTTTGATAAACCAATCATCTATCCATTCTATGAAAAAATGAGAGCTTGCATGGCCGAAGCGAAACGCCATCTTGAAATGTACAACAAAATGTACCAGTCATTAAGGTAAATAAATAAAGAATTGTTGTTAATTACAGAAATCTTACTCGTTGGCAGGACTGTAGAAAGAAATAATGTTGCAATCAGGGGCTATCCATAAAGTAGTCCATGACATAGTTCAGGACTAATTTGAGGGAGGACTTTTTAATGGAAAATTCAACCATTGGTTGGAAATTGAACTATTCTGTTAAAGACTCCTTCTTCCGGACATTTATCTCTTCGATTGAAAACCTAACAAATTTGTTCAAAATTTATTTTATTTTTTGGTGGAAAATAGTTCTGTTTAATGGATAATTTAACTTTTCTATTTTCTGTTAAAAATTTTATTTTCTTTAGTTGAAACTAATCCTTTCTGTTGGAAATAGAACTATTTTTTCAAAAATTAATTTTTCAACTAAAAATCTGACCATCCCATCTTTGATTGGAAACTTGGATTTAAAATTGATGTTTTGTAGTTTACGATTTATCTTCCGTTTCTTTAAAATGTATCTATTTGGCTTAAAAATGTTTGATTCATATTTTTTGTTCAAAATTCTATTATTCTGGTTGAGGATTTATATTTTTTGGTTGGAAAATCAACTGCTTGGTTGAAATTTCAACTACTCTGTTAAAGATCTATTTTTTTGGTTGAAGATTCGTGGTTCAAGTTGAAAATTCAATTATTTTACTGTAGAATATCAATCTCTTTGGCTTGAAATTTCAGCAGTTCTGAAAAACTGTTTTCTGAAAAATTCGTCTTATTTTCAAAAATTCGAAAAGTTTCTCGAAAATTCGTCTTTCCGGATAGGAAATTGATTTTTCTTGTTTGAAATTCATCTTTTTCGGTTCAAACATTAACTTTTCTCCAAAACATTTGACTTTTTATCTCGAAAACCAAGCGCTTTCATTAAAGTGTTTTTTTTTGTATAGAAAGTTAATCTTCTGTATTAAAAATGCTTATGTTTGGTTTTGTTTCTTTTTCGTTGAATTCAACTGGTTGAAAAATTTTTTTTTGTTGCAAGAAGTAATCTTTTAAGGTGAAAATTCAATTATACCGTTTTCGATTGAAAGATTATGTTCTTCATATGAAAATTAAAATATTTGTTTGTAATGCCATGTATCCTCTGAAAATTTGTCATTTGGTAAGAAAATGTACCTTTTTTGGTCGAAAATTAATTTTTTATTGAAATTCCGAAAATTTGGTTAAAAGTTCATCTTTTTAGGTTGGAAATCAGGCTATTGATGGAAACTTAACTGTTTTGCCAAACATTTCCTCATTCTATTAAAATTATCCTTTTAGTCAAAAATTTGTGAAAAATACTTCTTTTGGATGAAGATTCACCTCTTCGGTTGTAAATCTAACTACGTATTGTAATTGGCTGTATTTTAGGCTGGAAATTAATTTATGGAATTGATAATTCAACTATTCTAATTTTTGTTGAAAATTATTCATTCTGTGTCTCTTTCATTCCGAAGTTGAAAAATTTTGTTGAAAATTGATGTATTTTGTTCAAAGAAATCGTCTTTTTTATTGAAGCATTCACATTCATGACAGAATCGAATTTTTTGTTTGAAAAACCATTTTTTGAAGATTCACCTCTTTGGTTAAAAATTGTGCGATTCAGCGAACTTACCTTAAGTGGAGTTCAACTGAAATGTTGCAAGTATGTCATTTAATATTCATATTTTCCGGTTATATTAACATCGTTTCGGTTATAAAGTTAATCTTCATTGAAAATTCTTCTGTTTGAGGATTGAGTTATTTCGTTGAAAATGCTTTTTTTTCGTTGAACTCAACTGGTTGGATATTCGTTTTATTCGCGAAAAGAAATTTAAATACATCGATTTAAAATTAATGTATTATTTGGAAATTCGTTTTTTAGAAGGAAATTAGTCTTTTTGGTTAAAAATTCTTCTTTTTAGGTTAAAAATTCAGTTATTTGATTAAAAATTCAACTATTTTGTTAAATTCATCTTTTTTGGTCGAAACTTCTACTCTTTTGTTAATAATTTGTCGTTTCGCATTTAAAATTAATCTTTTTTGGTATAAAAGTAATCTTTCTTGCTTGAAAATTAAACTATTTGTTTTAAAGATCAACTTTTTTTCGAAGATTTGTATCTTTTGCTTGAGAGTTCAAGTATTATGATGATAATGCAATCTTTTGGTTAAAAAAAAATTTCTTTTAAATGAAATCTCATCTTATCGAGTTGAGAATTTACTTTTTCTGGCAGCTTGGACTGTGCCTAATATTTAAATTATAACCTTAATAAGGATGTAATAAAATATAACTTTTTATTTCAGCAA
This sequence comes from Neuroterus valhalla, assembly GCA_011762715.2. Classification (NCBI taxonomy): domain Eukaryota; kingdom Metazoa; phylum Arthropoda; class Insecta; order Hymenoptera; family Cynipidae; genus Neuroterus; species Neuroterus valhalla. The sequence goes on along the minus strand of WSXT02156211.1, from coordinate 1,970 downwards.
TGGTGAGACCACTTACGAATTACGAGACGCACAAGTTTTGCGAATGAAAATCGCAAAAATAGGAGGAATCGTAGATAACATAAGCAAAAGAATATTAACGATGGGCTTAACCGATGCGAACGACGCAAATCAGCAGCAGGAACGGAAGCTGCGGGAAATGGTCCGTTCAGCGACTGTAATTTTTGTCAAAGAACAACTTGTGAGCATGCCGGCTTTGCCATCCGAAGAAGAGTATGCACAATTAAAAGAAAAAAGGCAAGAGAGAATCGAGGCTAGAATTATTTACGAACGACAATTAGAGTTTGAAACGGAACAGAGAGATAGGCGTAAGGATTTGCAGAAGGATGTTTGGAATGCGCAGACCGATCCTTCCAACTCGAACCAGGTTTGTCTTCCGCAAGAGAATTATTATTTAAATTTTCTTTTTTTATATAAATTCAGGGTTGCTACAATACTTGGAAGGCTTGAAAGACCTGTAAAAGTCATGAAATTTCGAAAGAATGTGTGGAATATGTTAAGTTGCACTTATTTCAAAGCCATGATGAACATTTTAATACTTAACGACAAATTTCCAATTTGCAAATTAAAATGAATTGATTTCTTCTGAACATCAAAAATATTATAATTGCAATAACAGATTTTCTTTTTATTCTTGTATGATATGAGATAGAATAAGTTATTATTCAATAACAGAATAGCCGGAGAGCTCTATTTTCGAAATTCTCATAATTTTTCTTGGAAGAACAAATTCCTGACGTCTTAAAAGCATTTTTAAATTTTTCTTTATAATTTTGAACTTTGGGTTCAAATTTATAATGCAAATTTTTCGATGGTGTATGGCCATTTGTTCCAGAATTTATTTTTTCATTTCAAACAGATGTTCTTTGACTTTTGATAAATATTTTTCAGAATAGCACAAAATTTTTGACGTTTTCGAATAAAATAAAATAAATTTTTTAGAAAATTTTGTATTTTAGATTCAGGTTGTCAATTCGGATTTTCCTATGGTGGCCTATAAATGGCCGCAATTTTTTCGCAATCCATTTTTTCATTTCGAAAACAATTCTTATGGTTTCCAGATAGTCGCTTTCCAAGAAAATACAAAATTTTCGGATTCCTTAGAGCAATAGGCAATTTTCTAGAAACTTTTGAACTTTGGGTTCAGATAGCCGATGGTAGCCTATAAATGGCTACAGCGTCTTTAGAATTCATTGCCATAATTTCGAACATAGTTTCTTTGGATGGAGACAAAAAATTAGAATACTCTAGAGAATTGTTTAGAATTGAATATTTATTGAAAACCCCTCTACATTTGCATTGATCAATAATTTTACAAGAAATTGTTGGCAAATTAGTGTTTGAATGGTTGAAAAAAAAGTTCTGGAATTTTTTCTCTAAGGTAGACCTGGAAAAGACACGGAATTTCGTAGCAACCCTATAAATATACACATTTGTTACTTGATTATTATAATATATTTTTCTTGCAGTTGATTCTGGATAAATCGCAAGGCTGGGGACCTTTAGGTGCATCTGTAATGATTTCGTCTACGAAATCGTCAATGGATCCGATTATAGAACAAATGAGTAATTTACGGGCTTATATAAAACAGGCAAGAGACGATTGCAAATATGACGAAGTCGCCACATTAGAAAGTAACTTGAAGGAACTTCAAAGCGCCTATTTTGTTTTGCAACAAAACAAAAGCAGTGATTCCTAATTACTGTGTTTTATCAACAAAGTGGCTATTTAGTCTGCTTATTTAAAAAAGGGTACGAGAGGGGTTGGCGATAATTTTGTACAAAAAAACCCTCCGCCCTTTTTTAGCTCTGCAAATCTAATATTCAGTTTTTGCTCTATTATGCGAGTTGAGTAACCTCTATGTTTAATTGATGCCTACTTCTACGCATATTGTAAAAGCACGATTATATATTGAAGAAAAAGTTATGTTTACATTTGCAGCATAGTCTAC
>WSXT02156210.1:0-24154 GCA_011762715.2 Neuroterus valhalla | reverse complement strand
TAATTATTAACAAAAGAATCATATATTTACAAACAGTAAAGCTAATCAGAACTGAATGATAAATGCTTTATGAACTACACGGAATTTTTACGTTAATCAGAAACTATGGAAAATTCCATGAAATTTATTATTTCGTTATGATGACTTGATGTTTCTCAAATAATTATTCTGTTTGTATTTTATTAAAAAACGTTCATTAATTCATATTTTCGAATAAGTTATCTTTCGGTTTATCCATTAACAGGAAATTAATATTATTATACCATATTTAGTTACTTTCGTACGAAGCCAAGGTTGTATTAATCATACGAAATAGTTACGTTAAACAAAAACCATGAAATATTCCATAAAATTTATTATTTTATGTTTAGTATTCCAAAAACCCAACATCGTTTATTTATAAATGAATGAATATTCAATAAAAACAGTAATACATTCTTACTCAGAGCAAGAATGTTCGCCAAGTACTCCCGAATGTGTGGTAGCCCTCCAAAATTTCACTTGCTTGCCCTTGCTCGCCCAAGTACTCGCGTTGGAAGCTCGGCTAGTAGTGGAGAGCACGAGTACCGAATATTCGCCTTAGCTAAACCCATCCACACTACTAGGAGTTCGCCGAGTATTTACTCGTTACTCGGCGAGTAGCGAATGTGTGTATCGGGCTTCCCATGTAAACTTGTGGACAAATGTAAATAACCGAGCTTTCATTTGTAATTATTAATTATGAAGGTGTAAATTGTTCGTCTTTACTAAAATGGTTCAGAGAAATGCTAGTTTTTGATTTCATGGAAAAAACTAGACAATTTAAAATTAGATCTATTCCAATTTGGTTGTTGGGTGACCATGAAATAAATGGAGTATGATTCCCATCACAGCAGGTACTAATAGAATTAAAAGATTGTTCAAATTGATTTAAATTGACGATGTAATAGATTCGATTGATTGATAAAGGTACTTTATCCCCTTCCCATCAACGTCTCTCTTCCGGGTTCTTTTTTTCTCCTTTTTTGTTTCAAATGTCGACTCTCCTTCAAGTTTCTAGGAATTTCACCTCTCAACTCGCAATTGAGAAGTAAAATCGATGCTCCGCGTTCGCGTCATTGTTCCGTCACGATAAGATCTCGATCTTCGCTACCAGTCAGCAATGTCTCCGATCTTGGATGGATCGACGAGTTGAAATGACCGAGCCCCGTTTGAAGCGCTCCAATCAGAGTGCCGCGTGAGTGACGGACGACCAATGCAATAAATAAATTCCAATCATGCCGAGGAGAGGATCCCTTGAATAAGAATTGATCGGATCGACATAGAAAGCTGGAAGTGATCCTGATCAATTCGATATACAGATGATCTTCCGTTCAGAGAAGATCAGAAGATGTCAATGACATGCTGGATCAGGTGGCTTGCAACAGATTCAAACAGAATAGACAATTCACAAATCATGTTCATTTCTACACTCGACTAGATTCTGACGAAAGTACAGGCAAACTATTCAAAAATTATGATCTGAACTCAATTTGATATATAAGATGCAGTCATAGATTATGTTGAAAGATGGATCATTCAGATGTTGCGTTACGTTTTTCCAAAACATTTTTTACACCTCCTTTCTCTTTTTCTTTGTACTAATCCGCTAGATGCGAACGCTTTGCTTTTTTTTCAATGAGCTACTCCTGTCGATCCCAATGCTTCATTAAAAATCATTCATTCCTATTGATATACAATCTGAACTTTGAATGCCTATAATTTCATACCATTCTTATATGAAATAATTTTATTTATAAAAAATAATTGGAAAAAAATTCTTGTTAGAAAAGGCCTAATTCCCATTGATTTCCTAAGCATAGAATCAACATGTTTATTGAGCAATAGTGTGACCTATATCTCCAAAGAGGACATAAAATGTCATCACTTAACTAATAATAATTCATATAATCTGATTAATAGATATTAATCTATCCAATGTCGAAAAGATTCGACAGTATCTCGTGTCGACAATTCGCACTATTGATGCTGCCGACGATCTCGACCGTTGAAGTGTCAGTGTCGAATTTACGATTTGCACATTATATTTAATCGGCTACGTCCTGATAAACACGCACACTTACTTACATTAGTCACCTGTTTATGTCGCACTCGATATTTATTGCATTGACATTGTATAACTGGTGCTTGACATTTAGTTCTCTGATTTAACGTGCAGCCAAATCGATGAAACGTCAGTTGAAGAAACATTTCACTTTTGAGAATTATCTATGCACATTGCTTCAGATAGTAACACAATTGCCATTGAAGAAAGTAGTAAAGAAGATGTAGGGTTATATGACGAAAATTGTGTGATGAGGAAGTGAAATATTCTTTGGAATTTTTGAATTTTAGGTTATATATAATATTGTTTTCGACTACTGGCAAAGAAAACGACCACCGCGGGTCAGTGCCGCTGCGGCATCAAAACAAATATGGCTGTTCGGGGGGACTGAGCCAAAGATTGCTTCTTAGCTATTCTGAGTGTTTATCTACTGATACTATTTGTCCGGCATTGTTTTCAATGTTGACACTGCCAATTCCAAATTTGAGCACTTTTGGAAACCTAAATTAAAAATCAATTGCTATTTTTTTTTTGAGTTGCAATTGGCTACACAGCAGCAGCCACGGGTATTGTTCACTTTTCTGTTTTGTAGAAAATTCCATTTCCGCGCACTCATATTCACACTTTGACTATTGCAAGAAACTTAAAATATGTTCAAAAATATGTTAAAAGTTACCTATTTAATGAAAAAAATATATAATTGAGTTGATCAATGCGCAGAGCACATGTAATCTATGCTTTAGATACTCATACAGAATACAGATCCCTGTGGGCAGCCATTTTTAATAGTATGCTTGGTGGCCACCAGGTTCCGCCAAACCAGACGTTCTAGATAATATCAGATCTGGACTAGAATAAACCTTTAGACTAGATAAAGTCAGATTTAAGGTAAACTAAAAGGTCTTCAAGCAAGATCAGATTCAAGCTAAAGGAAACAATCTAGGGGAATTAATTCAAGACCAAACTGAATGATCTATAGAGGAAACCAGACTGGTACTTCTTCCGGCATTAGAATGCCATGCTTTTGTTTGCGGAAAATTTTCTAATCAATCGAGTTTTATAGTGATTTCGAAGCATGATTTTGAAATGAACCAAAAAATAAAGAGTATGCTTTGTATAACAATTTCATGCTATAATTCAGTTATTTTATTAATTTCAGAGGCAATTCACGTTGATTTTACAAGCGAGAGACGAAGCGAGCGCCGGCGTCATCGAGGAAGCGAGTTACAGCGGAATTGTCCTGCCAGGACCAAAATGGCACACCCTTAATCATCACGGGCAGAATGCGCACCTGGCTTATCAAGTGAGGGTCCAGTGTGCCGACCACTATTACAACGCGACATGTACCAAGTTTTGTCGACCCCGGAACGACATCTTCGGGCATTATACATGCGACGAAAATGGAGATAAAGTTTGCATACAAGGTTGGAGAGGCGCCGACTGCGAAACAGGTAAGGAAATTATCCCTGCACATATTAACAATTTAATTCAGTTTTATTTGTCGATTCAATTTCCTAAGGAATAAAACTCCAGTAACCTTAGAAATCTTGAAATATATCAAATAACTGACAGCCTGGCCATGCATCGCTGCGGCTCAGGCATTATTATTATTATTATTATTATTATTATTTAGTGCATTAACGATACACAGCCCAATTATAATAATATGATAAAATAATACACGTATGGGAGTGCAGGAAATATATGTAACGTGAAATAGATTGTTGCATCAAAGAATCGAAAATGCCGCCATCTATTGGTTGCCCACACAACCTAGATAATGTTAAATGTTGAAGTGTCGATCAATAAACTAACTTATATCGCCATCTGTTAGAAACTTATGGAACACACAAATAATTATAACTCTTTGTCCTATAATGAATATTTAATTTGCAATAAAAAAATATTGAGGTCAATAATTGGTATAAAAACTTCCCTATGTAGAAATTTGAACCAAATCGCCTTTTTTTCCAAACTGAAACGGTTTATCATTGAATAATTGGTAATAATAACACGTTTCAAGGCAGTGTGAAATATTCCTTGTTCAATCGAAATTATGGGAGGGAGTAATTATTGAATCAATTCCTCACGTGAAACCAAATAAAATAAATTCTTGATTATTATTGGAAATAATATGCGTGAATAATAATAATAATAATACTAATTCCTTATGGAATCTAATGAAAAGTTCTACCCTACTGATCTTTTATTTTCTCAACAATGAATCATCATAACAATATACTTTTTACTTCCCCAATATTAATCACCCAGAATAAATAATTATCTGAAATAAATAATTACTATCCTGAAGAGAGTAATTAATATTATTCATCAATTAGGAGATGAAAGCCGTACTTTTGGATAGTATTCTTCCTTTTTTTACATTTCCAACTGCGATAATGAAGTTCATTTAACTCAATCCATATACCAATGAAATTCAATCTGAATTTCGTAGAGCGTGTGCTGTAAATTATTTAGTACCATAATGATCATAATTAATAAGTTGCCCCGCGTGAGTCCCGGTGCGATCACACGAACAGCACGAGGAAGCATCGGTGAGTTGCGAATATTTTGAATAAATCGCTCCTGACCGCGAAGCTCTCTAAATTTTTTTTGCTCATTTGTTCCCTGGGTAATAATTAATTATCTTGCGAAGTAAGGAGCACATCGCTCAGTGAAGTTATCGAAACGTTCAACCTTCTGTCAAATAAAATAGTACGTAGAGGTTCATTTCTCATATTCCTTTCTTGTCAAAAATAAGAAAATAGTCACGTGATCAAATAACCCGGTGAACTAAAAACCTATTGATTTTTTGTTTTCGTTGCGTAGAAAAAGGCTTTTCGATTATCCCTTTCTCCCAAAATGTGCAGCTTTTTATGATTGACAACTATGGCCCTTTAAATCCGCCATTTTTTTACGTCTATGTTTTGATCCTAGAGGTGGCGTTAAAGTCGAGCGGGAATTTATCAAATTCGTTGTAATTTTTGCTCCATAGTATCGATATGAATATTCTCATTACTAATAGCATGAATTGGGTACCTTGATTGAGAAAATCGGGAAGGTTGTTATTTATGACATTTTTCGTACGGCGTTTGATCACGATGTAATAAAATTGTATTTTAAACATTTTTATTCGGCGTTCTCGAGATTTCAAACACGAATTATTCATTCACATTAGACGATTACAAAAATAACATAATAATAATTTACATTATCAAATCATAAAATTTGCCAGTCACATATATTTATTCACTTATTTCTCAGTTTACTGAACTTTTTAACAATTGATAAAGTGATGACTGAATCGTTATACGATAATGACAAATGATGAAAATGAATTCATAAAATAGTAAAATAAATATTTATCACAAAATGTCCAATAAATATAAAATTTTAAAGGAATTCAATTGAAAAAAAATATAAATGACATTAGAAATCAAAAGTATTCATAATTAATTCAAAAAATAAAATACTGTCGGCCGATAAGTAAACACGTATCGGTGAATCGATATTTGTATAATTATCTATGATTTATATTGATAAATAAATAGTAGAATAAATGTTTATCACAATATGTACAATGAAAGAAAATTTTTAAAATATTTTATTTTTTTAAGAATACACATCATATTAAAAATTGAAATTTCACATGAATAATTTAAAAAAATAAATACTATCAATAAAAAATGATAAAAATGGATTATTAAAATGATAAATGTAAAAAAGAAAAAGAGTAATGATCGAAAAAAATCGTTATTAGTGAAAAGTGGAATTAAGCATTTTCATAATGGAATGAATAAATGACAAATCATGAAAATGAATTCGTAAAATAGTAAAATAAATATAAGATAATAATGAAAAAAGAAGTGATCAAATAATCTCAAAACATCAGATGAAATTTTGAATAAAAAACTAAGAAAAGATAATACAATATTTTTGTAAAGCATAACATAGGATGTTGTTTATAAAAATATTGACTGTCTGCAGTAAAATTAATAGCAAAATACAGTGCAGTCTGTTAATTTAACGAAGGTTAAGAACAAGCTATAACTCATATTCCGAGTGTGTACTGAATAGAGTACCTATGTACATTAACTTAAGTTACTCTGTCAGGCTAACGGAACTTGAGACGTAATGAGGCTCGCGATTCGATTAATTTCCGTCGTCGCTTCATTCTCGACGTTGTACTATAAATCGCTTTAACTGCATATCGTCTATGTTTACAAAATGCAATATCGGTGCGAACTTTAAAGGAGATTTTATGGCACTATTATCGACTCTGGTCTGAAGAAAAGCGAATGAAAGAAAATACTCTCATCGCACTTGAACAGACAAAGTGCTTGGAAGGATGTCGTGTACTTTGTTCAGTAACTACTAGCATGCGAGCAACGCCGTTTATGAATAATTACTCTATCTCCAATGCTGTAATCTTCTTTTACATCTATTGATTACCTTCAAATTTTTACTCACAGTCATTACTCTTTTTAGTACTATAATTACTATCACTTTGTTGCAACACAAAATCTCGCTATATAAAATTTAATTTATCTATACCTTGTGAACTGGAACAATTCAAATTGGTGAGTTTCAATTCGAAAAAGTGTTCATTCATGAAAAGACTTTTATTCCAAAACTCCTGTAGAATACCGAAAAGCGTGAGAACTGTGTGCTGAAGAGATAAGAATTACAGAGGAGCTGTTCATTTTAATCTGAATCTGTCTGAAAATATACCTGCGCTTTTCTGTCAAGATATTATAAATCTGAAGATAAGCCACTGTGAATTGAAAATAAAGAAACGGTCTGTTTGTTTCTTCTTTTATCTCGAAAGGTTTCCCACACTCTTGCGCTTTAAATGGCACCCCTTTTCCGCCTGGCCCCAGAAAGGCCTTTGCGGATGCTACCAACCCTAGAAGTAAGAATAAGCAAGCAAACTCTGATGAACTGATGACTCGGGTGAGTTGACTTCCTTGACTGGGCCTTCTGCCATGGGGAGGCGGAAGTAACGATTAGATGACAAAGAAAGAACTGTTTTATTACACGGCACTTCATTATGCATGGAGAGGCTGGCGTGATGTGTCGCTACCTTTGTACATATCGTACGACATGCCCCTAACGTCCGCCCATTAAGGCACGCTTCGAGATAATTCGTGGGTTTTACGATCATCATTTTAATTCTGAGAGGTAAGGTCATGACTCTTGATCTCGACCTCATAGTGTCTCCATTATCTCCGAAATATGTCTTCAAGATCTTCAACTGTCATTCAATTCTTCAAAATTTTTTACATCTTTTGTACCCTCGATATCTATGATATTATCAGTATTATCAATATCATCAATACCCTCAACATCTTTAGTATCTTTAATACTTCCGACATCTCCAATATGTCCGATATCTTTAATATAATCAATATCTGCAGTACCAGAAAGCAAAATCTTCAACATCTTTAATAGCTCCTCCTTTAACATCTTTAATATCTCCTTATCTTCGATATTTTCCTATATCGTTTAGACCTTTATAATTTTCAATATTCGTATCAACATATTCAATGTCTACAATATTTCCAGTATTATCAGTTTGATCGATATCCCAACATCTTCAGCATCCTCAATATTTCCAACATCTTCTATGTGTCCTCTATCTTCAATATACTCAATGTCTGCAGCACCATGAAGCAAAATCTTCAGCAAATATTCAACACATGAATTATTCTCAATATATTTAATATCTTCAACGTTGTCAATATCTTCGATATCTTCACATCAATAATGTTTGCGACATCTTTAATATTTCCAACATCTTCAATGCCTCCAACATTTTCATGGTCTCAAATACCGAATATATCCTTTCACACCTTTGAAATCTCCAATATATTAACATAATCAATGAAACCTAATATCTTTATTATCCTTATTATCTTCAATATCTTCAACTTTCTCAATATCTTTGATATCTTAACATCTTCAATATTTGCGACATCTTCAATATTTTCAACATCGTCAATGCCGCCAACATTTTCATTGTCTCAAATACCGATTATATACTTTCCCACCTTTAGAATTTTTAATATCTACAACGCCTACAATATCTTATTCTTACAACCTTTGATATTTTGAGCACCTTTAATATTCTTAACACCTTCAGCATTTCCGATATTATCAATATCAGCAACACCTGAATATCTGCAGTTTTTTAATATTTCCAAGGTATTCAATCTTCCTAATACCTTTGATACCTGCAACCTGTCTAATATCTTCAATATCTCGACATTTGCAATATTTTTATATCTCTAATAACCTTTATATCTTCAATAGCTTCAACATTTCAACCATCTTAAATACCTTCTATATCTTTAAAATCTTCAAGAACTTTGAAAACCTAAGTTCTTCTTTATCCTTATTATCTTCAATATCTTCAACGTTCTCAATATCTTCGATATCTTAGCATCTTTAAGATTTGTGACATCTTTAATATTTTCAATCTCTTCAATATCTCAACATTTTCAATATTTCAATATCTATAATAACCTTTATATCTTCAATAGCTTCAACATTTCAACCATCTTAAATACCTTCTATATCTTTAAAATCTTCAAGAACTTTGAAAACCTAAGTTCTTCTTTATCCTTATTATCTTCAATATCTTCAACGTTCTCAATATCTTCGATATCTTAGCATCTTTAAGATTTGTGACATCTTTAATATTTTCAATCTCTTCAATATCTCAACATTTTCAATATTTCAATATCTATAATAACCTTGAAATCTTTAATAGCCTCAACATTTCAACCATCTTAAATACCTTTTATATCTTTAAAAATTTTAAAGAACTTTGAAATCCTAATATCTTCATTATCCTTATTATCTACAATATCTTCCACGTTCTCAATATCTTCGACATCTTTAATATTTGCGACGTCTTTAATATTTTCAACATCTTCAATGCCTCCAACATTTTCATTATCTCAAATACCGAATATATCCTCTAACACCTTTCACACCAATATTTTTAACATCTCCAACGTCTTCAATGGCCTCCATATCTTATTATCTTTATTATATTCAACATCTTCAATGCTTTTGATATCTTTGAAACGCTTCGAATTTCGACCATGTAAAATACTTGTCATGCCTTCAAAATCTTCAATCTATTAGCATGTATGATATCTTTAACGTTTTGAATATCTCGAACATCTTATCATCTTCAACATTTTCAACATCCCCTATATCTCTAAAATCTTCAATATTCTTCATTCCTGCAGTACCAGAAAGAAAAATCTTAAACCACTTTGATGTCTTCAGTTTCCTCAATATATTCAATCTCTGTAACACTTTCATCATCCTCACTACCTTCTATATCTTCTACATCTTTATTATCTTTAATGTATGAACATATTCAATATCTACAACGCCTTCAATATTTTCTTCTGATAAGCTTAAATATTTTCAGCATTCAAAATATTATCAACATCTTTGATATTTTCAATATTATTAACATCATTATTATCCACAACATCTTCAGCATCCTCAATAGTTTTAAAGTATTCAATATCTTTTATACCTTCATAATCTTCAATTTTCTCAACATCTGCAATATTTCTAGAATCCTCAGTATCTCTTCTGTCTGCACTACCAGACAGAAAAATATTAAACAACTTCAAAAACTCATTATCTCTACCATCTTCAATTTTTTTTAATCTTCAATACCTCCAATATTTTTACTATCTTAAATACCTTCTATATCGTCAACACCTTCAAAATCTTAAATAAATCAAAATATTCAATGTCTTCAACGTCCTCAATATTTTCCATATTTCATCATCTTCATCTTCTTCAATATCTTCATATCTCCAATCACTTCAATATCTTTAATCCCTCCAAAAGTTCTACCATCTCAAATACCTTATATACTTTTAAAATCTTGATTATATTAGCATATATGATATCTCTAACGTCTTTAATATCTTGAACATCTTATCATCTTTAATACTCTTAACATATTGAATATCTCTCATACATCTTCAATTTTCCTAATGCCCGCAGTACCAGACAGCAAAATCTTTTCAATAAAAAACAACTTCAATAACTTCAATGTATCCAGTACCTCAATACTCTCAATATCTTCAATATTTGCAATGCTTCGACAATTTTACTATCTTGAATACCTTCTTTACATCCTACACCTTTAATATCTGTGATATATTACCATTTTTGAGATCCACAACGTCTCTAATATCTTTGTCTTACAATCCTCAACATTCTTAGCTTCAATATCCTGGATAACTTCAGTGCCAGATAGCCACATTTCACGAAATCTTCAACAACTGTGATAATTTTACAATCGCTCCATTATCCTCGATATCCTTTATAATTTCGATATTTTCAACACCTTAAATACCTACTATGTCTTCCATACCTTCGAGAACTTTAACATATTAATATATACAATATCTTCTATGCTTCCGATATCTCTAGTATCCTTAATATATCAAACAAATCTCAATATCTCTCAATATCAGCAACACTAATCACCAATGAATTATGGTCTTGACCCTATTTCCGTTTGTCTTCTCTCTTTAGTTCTAAAGAACCACCCGGACTTTATCTTCCCACATAAATTTTCTATGGGCAAAAAAAAAATCAATAGAAGTTGATCCAAGAGAATCTCAATGTCCTTTTGATTGATTAAAAATATAATCCCACGCTTCATGTGTAAACTAATAGTAAAAAAATCACTTTGTTCATTGACTGTGATTGACGTTGTTCTAGTTGGTAAAAATTATGATTTATTATTTTGTTTTCAAATGCTCCTACGATTCCTTCGGCTGTTTTGTTCAATAACCATGCAGTACATATAAGACGGAAGAGAACTTGATGATTAAACTCCTCTCGCGATGACTTATATTCAACAATGTGGAGATGTAATTAGTATTGCGTCATATGTCTTTGTGGAAGGAAATCTTATCGGGTTAAATAATTAGAGGAATGATTTTGCAGATTGGATCTTCGTACATTGCTAATATAATTATGTACATGTCGACATGTTTTGCAAGAAGTTCAATCGACGTCATTTTGTCAATTTTAAACGTTTATGGACATTCTTTATGGATTCCAAAAAAAAAGCGATAAACCTGACAATAATATAAAAAAACATAATTATTAGATGGAAAGTTAAAGATTAACAGAATAAATAATCAGTCGAGTGATTCTATCGACCTTCGATTGGAGGCGGTAATTTATATCAGCATTTCTACGAAGTATAGAGAATATCTTTTCAAGATCCGGTCTGAAGAGAGAATAGAGAATAGTGAAAAGACCGCGAAGAGTGTGGAGCCTGTAAATTGCAATCAGCTTTAGATTGCTTTTCTCTAAGAGAGGAAATCATTACATGAGATGTCACACCATTTTCTATGCTCGGATGACATACACTTTTGCTATATACAGTATGTACATTTCCACTATAAACTCTCTAGTTGGGAAAAGGTAATATATTAAGTTGGCAGATAAAAAAAACTTGCGATTCAAGGCTCTTCCGAATTTACTACTAAGATTTAAAAATATTCTCCTCTCTTGGAAGCTAATTTCCTTCTCTAATTAATAAATTACTAGCTGCGCCCTGTGGCGGCTTCGCCGCCGCGGGGTTAGTCAAAAATTAGTCGTAAGAACTCAGGAACCTTCTTGGGCTCATGCACAATTACTTTGCTCATGATCATCACATGATCAAATGCATAGTTTACGATTCTATAAAGGACATACATCAAACATTCATTCTTATATATACACATAGAATATTATCAGGAATCGATAGGGAAATGCAATAAATTTGAATGATAAATCAACTCAATTTATATTTCACGGCGTTAATTTATCATGATTGAATGTAAGCTTTTATCTAAAATTATTTAAAACACTTACATCGTGTAGTTTCTCTCTAAATTCGAAAGTGTCGTCTCACCCTGTATGTTCAAGAGAACTATAGTCTATAGGAAAGTTAGCTCTTCAATTTTTATGTCGAGCGTCGAAAGGTCAATCGGCGGATTTCACTCGTGTGGATCTTCACACGGCTGCGACTTGTCTCGCTGCAATAGCAAATCTTATACAGTAAAATCGCAATATTCATCTGCATATCCACATTTCCTCGTGAGAAACTAGTGTCGGTGAAAGGTCAATTTCACTTACTCTCGTGTCACAGGGTTTCATCACTTTTCTAAATTTACCAGCCTAATTCTATGATGTATTGAAATACGTTTTTCAACAAGTGGAACCTCAAGAGATTGATTTAATGTACCTACACAACAATAAATTATCAGGTTGAAAATGAAATCTGGCGAGTATCAAGAAGCAGGAACCGGTCCTAAATAAGAAGACATTCAAGCAACAGCTCTGGAGGGATTTTTCTTTGAAGATGAGATAAAAAATGATTGAAGGAAGCACATAAGCCACCGAATCGACATCTGTTGAAATACCGAGTTTCATCCTCTTTCACGGACGGTGAACCAACAGCGGTCTAATCAACGACTTTATTGTAAATGTGCTCGAGCAATAGCTTTCAGATCGTGCCTCTAATTTCTCGAGGAGAGGAAAGCGTGTGCCTTGATGCAGGATCCCGATGATGTCAGGTACAAGGCGATGAAGAACGCTGATTGGCTCGATTCCTATTACTTTCCAGTACACCAGGATGGATACTCGATTAACTCTATAAATGTGCTAACACAGAATCTAAGACTCGAGTGCTTTTTCCTTCGAATCCCTTTTGTTTTCTTATTCATCATCGTAATGAGTAAGGAGTAGAAAAAATTTCTAAATTCAATTTGTATTTAAGATGCTTGGAAGATGCCTAACTATCAAGATGCTAGAGTATTAGTATTATTATGATCAGCATCAAACCAATTTCGTCGGATTGTTGAAAGCATACGTTGCGCTTCCCCCACCATTGTTCTAAATCAGGGATATCCACGAATAATTCCCCGAATTACTTCTCTTTCCCTCCTCCGAGCACTTTTCGGGTCTTCTCCTTGCACGCTCATTCGCTTTTCACCTCAGATAGTAAGAGAGAGGGGGATCCTCGCAAAGCAATGAGCATGGTAGGGATGGTGTCACATCTGCTTGAATCGAATTTTTTCTTCGCTGGACAGGTCTGGCCTGAACGCAGATAGATTTTCTAGTCATCATAACGGAAGAAGCTTGAATACCTGATCAACGCTCTGAAGTAGAATTGGAGAACTCTATAATTCATTTCTCAAAGCGTATTTTGAACTGTTTTGAAATCGTCTGTATAACACTCAAAGTTACAAGTAAAACTCGTTTGTCAAAGGGTATCAAGCCTGACGACCAGCAGCTAGCATCACTGATAGGACGCTACAAAGAAAAGTATCATCCAGTGGATGATGCCGCGTCATTTAGAGCCTTCGGTTTCACAGTGCAGTCGCATAAATATCCGTAAATGTCCGCTGTCCGGGTAGAGGAGCGAAGCAGGACTATTAATCAAAAGATGCTGTAGGAACTTATACGTGATGTAACGGTATAGTCGTGCCGGTAAACCTCGATGGATGTGTGCCATGTGGGTTCAATTCTTATGTAGGTACGAACGTGTCGTACAGCCATCGCAGGATTTTGTTCCATAGCCAGATGGATAATTTCTCCCTCCTCAACTACTCTTTCAGCAACCCTCTTCTCCCTCCCATCATTCCGTTATAGCTTTCTAACCAGCTCGCCGTCTTTCATTTAATTAGGAGATATCTTACAGATAAATAGAGATGAGGACCAGTGATTCACAGAAAGATCCTTAACCCACGCCAAACCCTACCCCTTTCTTTCTCGAATAACATGTTACGGCCCTGAATACGTATAGCAAGCGAGAATCGGTGCCAGTGCTAACTGCTATACGTGCCTCATTACGATATTAAATAAATTACTCGAAGATTCAGTCGGGATTCTCACGATGCTGCGGGGTGCTTCAGAAATAGTAGGACATATAAAGAACTCTATTAATGTTGGGATTAATTTCATTAAGGCTGAGAGATTCATTGTAGGACATGAAAATATTTTTAGGATTCTTGCATCAGAGATTGATTACTAAGGAAAAACCTAAGTGAATATTGATTTCAAACAGAATTGTTTCTCCTGTTTCAAGGGTGTGGTAGAGTTATCAATCAAAATTCATTAAGAACTAGCTGCGCCCTGTGGCGGCAGCTTCGCCGCCGCGAAAAACAATATGTATGACAGTGGCGCCATCTGTCGAAAATTGGTCGTACCAGCACAGAAACCTTCGTGGGTTCATGCACAACAACTTTGCTAAAGATCGTCACATGATGATCATGTAGTTTACGATAGTTTACGCATAGTTTACGATTCTATAAAGGATATACAGACAAACATTCATGTTCATATATATAGATTTTCAAAAGACCTTTTGCAATTTGACGAAGATGTTCAGAATGATTTGGTATAGCACATTTAAAACCCGTCGGAAAAAACATCCTTGCTAAAAGATACTTTAACGTCTCTCTGAATGTTGGCTTCTTCAGTCTTTTTTATTGTCTAATTACCTTTTCTTCGATTTTTTTTATCTATATGACTTGACTATAATAACAGTCTTTTCATTGTGAAGAGAGAGTTCAAGGGCACTCAGGGGTGAAGGCGAACCTCAATCAACTAATAATAAATAATTGAGAATAATCAAGAATTTTTAAAATTGACTAATGACAAGCAACGCTCTTACTCAACCTTGAAACTTTTCGCAATGAATAGGCTATATACGAATAGGTTTAAAACAATTTTCACGTATAAGACCAATCCATGCAATAAAACTCATAGATATTCTTTATTTATTTCTATTTTTAAAAAATTATGAGGAAAAAGTTTAAAATTAATGTTCTATCCGCGGATTTTTGTGCTTGAGTGTAGGTGACAGCTACAATTATTATTTAATGCCCAGCTCAATAGCAAGGTTTAGTATCTCGTACACCAGATAATTACAAAAAGAATGAGTATAGCTTGATCCATTTTATATATAATTCAACAAAATTGTTCAATTTTGAAATAGACTGAATGTAGTGTTGGCTTCTTCTTCCTTAACTGAAATTTAGCAGCGCCTCGTATTGGTAAAAAAAACATCCACCGCAGGCAAAGAGGCGCTGCTGTATCAGAACAAACATGGCTGCCTATGGGATTCGGCATGCATATGATTAGCATGAGTCTCAACACGTTTATTCACGTGAATTATAATTTGAATGTGATAAAAATGTTGCTACTCTCTTTTAAAAAAGTGTGTGAGTATGCTGTTGCAACGTCGTCTTCCAGAAACACGATCGAAGGTGAAAGAGCGATGATTCGTGATAATAATAACAACAGTGAGATCAATGAACAAGTGTCTATCACTGTCATGGACTGCACTCGCAAAGCCGGCACGAGCCATAGATTCTATTAAATGATCATGATGATAATTCTATTTAATAATCACGTAATAACTTTATAAAAAAACAGGAAATACATACTCATTAACGCTGAAATGCAGAGAGCAAACTAGTGTTTGTTGATCAGTATCTCGAATCTTGAGTGGTTTTAACCATTCGGAACGTTTATCAACAACAATGTTTTCTCCAACAAGATTTCTCAATCTAACAGTACCACTGCCAAATTTTGGTACTTTATAGAAACTCAAATTAGTGTTGATATTCTTTTTGGAGTCACAATTGAGAACACAGCACACATTGCCTTTGCGAGTACCGTTTCCCTTTCTATGGTTCCAGGAGACTTCCATTCTTGAGATTTTATATCAACCTAATAAACTTATTATGTACTTCTAACTGATTAATCTGTCACAAAATTAATTATTATCGCGTTATCTGAGTGCAACACGCATGTAAACAATGCTGCGTGTATCCTATAGGCAGCCATGTTGGTTAGTTCGCTAGATGGCCATCAGGTCTCGCAACGCAACTTTAAATTCCCAATACTGATGCTCAGATAGGGTATGTCATACCACAAGAGGCGTATTTATCAAGGCAAAGGGAATAATCTACTCTATTACCTTCCAGCTTCATCAATTTTATCCCTATTTCAATCCTAATATTCTCAAATTATTACTAAAATCTAAATTTATTTTTGTTCCAGCTGTCTGCAAAGAAGGATGTCATCCAGTTCACGGTCACTGCAACGTGAGTGGCGAGTGCAAGTGTCGGCATGGTTGGCGGGGTGAATTTTGCGACCAGTGCACCCCTTATCCAGGATGCAAACACGGGTACTGTAATGGTTCCAGCTGGCAGTGTATTTGCGATACGAATTGGGGTGGTATCCTTTGTGACCAGGACCTCAACTACTGTGGTACACATGAACCATGTCAGAATGGTGGCACTTGTGAAAACACGGCTCCTGATCAATACAGATGTACTTGTCCCGAAGGGTTTTCTGGTCCAACATGTGAAAAAGTCGACAACCCCTGTGCTTCCAATCCTTGTTTAAATGGCGCAACTTGTCGAGAAATAGGAGAAATGGCAGTTTGTGATTGTGCAGCAGGATTTACTGGATCAGCTTGTGGAACAGATATTGACGAGTGTGCTTCCCAGCCCTGTCAGAATGGAGGAACTTGTGTGGATGGAAAAAATAGTTTTACTTGCAATTGTCCATCAGCTTGGCAGGGGGTTCTTTGCCAATTCGATGTTGATGAGTGTGGCCTTCTGGAATCACCTTGCAAGAACTCGCTGACTTGTGTTAATCTTGCTGGCGATTATAGGTGGGTTTGATTGACTAATATTCATTGTTAATAAATATTATAGCTGACGTCCTTGATGCTTTTCTTTGAACGGGAGAACCTGTATCGTTTCATTTCATCAAGATAGTAGTTGCGGAATTTCAAATAGTTCAAATAGAGACATAATAGACCAGGAGCATACATTTTTTATAGATGGTTGTAGATTGTATTGAATGATAGAAGTCTGAGACGAGACCAATCTTCAACCTTGAGAATAATTTGCGTAAGGTTTATAATTTCCAATAGCCCTAATCCATTCACGAACAATGCTGGGAAAATTCTTACAGCAGTATCACGATTTCCACATCTAATACTTAATGATTCAATCGAAGGCTCGAAACATTCCAAGAATAAACATATGCTATAGAAAAACAATAGCTATATATAGCTGTATATAAAGTCAATCAATGACGAATCCCATCAAATCATTCAAGATTCAAGGTTTCCTTATTGGAAGTGGGTCATAACAGAGATTCTTTAGAATTCGTACGCGTGACCTGGAACAGAAACATCATTAGGCTAATTGAATCCCATGAATCGGATGAATGTAAAAAAATCTTAAAAAATGATTAGAAATCAAATTGTGTATTCATAGATCCCAAGTTCAATCTGAATCCGCATTTTTATCTGTCCCAAAACGAAGATACTACTTGTTTCATTCAAACAAAACTTTTTTTAGGTGTAAATGCAACTTTTTCCTTGTTATTTTTCACCGATTTAACTAATCCCATCTGACCTTGATTTTACAGATGTCGCTGTAGAAGTGGATTCACTGGGAAGAATTGTACAAAGAACATTAACGATTGTGTGGGTCAATGTCAACATGGAGCACTCTGCATCGACCTTGTCAATGACTACCACTGTTCTTGCACAGCTGGATATTCAGGAAAGGATTGTGAAAATGATATTGACGAGTGTGCCTTGAAGCCTTGTCGGAATGGAGGTGAATGTCGAGACCTGGTGAACTCCTACGAATGTGTTTGTCCAGTTGGTTACACTGGGTACCAGTGTGAGATTGATAGAGACCATTGCAACCCTAATCCATGCAGGAATTCAGCTCCATGTTTTAACACCCAGACAGACTATTATTGTCACTGTCCAGCTCAGTGGCAGGGAAAGAATTGTTCTGAACAGTCTGCACATCACCTTCAGTTTGGAGTGGCTGATGAAGGTCTTGGTTGCGGGAGTGAGGGAGCTCCATGTGGTGGTAGAGGCAGATGCAGTGGAGGAAGATGTATTTGTGATCCAGGGTATACCGGTCTTCACTGTCATGAGAACATTAATGACTGTCGTGGAGGGCCTTGCATGAATGGAGGAACCTGTGTGGATCTGGTCAATTCGTTTCAGTGCATCTGCAGGGAAGGATGGACCGGTGATCTTTGCGACCAAGGCGAGTTCGATTTCTACTCTATCCGTAAGCCCATTTCGGTTATAAATTAAATGTTTAATTTTAGAAAGAAGATGCATTAAATTTATTTAGTTTCAATTTTGGTGTAAAGGCCTCTCTCATCGTCAGGTTACATCTGATGTTACCAATTTGCAGAAAAGTGAAAAGCTATAAACGAATCTTTTATCTCATTTTTCCGACCAAAAATCGTTCTAGCAGACATATCAGTATCTCTTGAACTCTTTTATCATGTCCAGAAATTAACAAAACTTTCTCTAACTTCATAAAGATGCACAGTTCTTTTGACGAGCATGGTGAAAGCTTGACACTCGTTGGTCTGAATATTAACATAATCCAAATTACCTTTTTGGAAGTACGAAAATTAAAACAAAAACTATTGGAAGCAGTACAAACTAGATTATTAACATTCTTGCCGGGAATTTGTTTTTTGCCAAAAAAATCCTTGAAAGTTTGCATATTCCTGTTCTCCAAAGTTCCAGCAAAAAATCTTAAGTCGCAGTGCGATATCATCACACTAAAAATGGAACTTCCTGGAAGAGAACACTTTTTTCTTGCATCAAACTGTGACCTGTATAATGTATAAAATTACATTGTTTTTCATCAGGGGCATGACGCGATTATTATGATTATGCTTCCCAGTGTGGCTCAGCGGAGAAAATAGGAAACTGTGGCGCTGATCGTCTTTCCTCCAACTATCTTGTTTGAATTTAAACGGAATGTCAGAATTTCATTCATTTTTAAAAGTGAATTCACATTTCTGGAATGTTGAAGCAATGTAAACATCTGCTTTTGTAATAAAAAATCAATTAATTTCTCATCGTGTGAGTAAAGTGAGAAAAGGTATAATCAATTATAACAATATCTGGTTCTTCTTGGTACTTTCATATTTAGGTTTAAATCATGATTATTTATACCTAAACTTGTCAAATAAAACTTTACTAGTAAAATTCCAACGTTCGACAAAGTGAACTCACGGAACAAAAAAAGAAGAATTGTAGAACTTTTACAAAAACTGTTACGTTAAAAGGATTCCACGAAAAGACATTTCAAAAGTTATCTTTTGACATCAGGTGTTAGCGCTGCCGTTTTGGCTACGCTAACACTTTGGAATCATTTGTCAAAATTCAAACACAATACTTGCCGAAATGCAATCAGCGCCTCAGTTTCACATTTTTCCCGCAGAGTCGAGTTGGGATACAATAGATAAAATGACTGGTGTGACATACTCCTGTTTTTCATGCATTTCTAAGATTTGAAAATACTGATTATAAAGAAAAATTCACCCCTTTAAAACTCTACATCTTAGCTCAACTCACACCTATATCTTAAACACAACTGATTCAAAAACCTCCCGTTTATTCCATCCGTCCTGTATTTAATTTAGTATATATGTGTATAAAGTGGAATAAAACTGCACACACCCCTAATTTTAATACTAACAATTACTTTTATTTGCAGATGTCGACGAGTGCATGAACTCCCCCTGCCGAAACAATGGGACCTGCGTCAACGGAGTTGCAGATTTCACCTGCATCTGCAGCGACGGTTGGAAGGGCAAAACCTGTGCTCTCCAAGCCGGTCACTGTGAACCCGAAACCTGTCGGCATGGAGGGACCTGCCAAGACCGAGGAGATGGCTTCAGCTGCCACTGTCCTCCAGGTTGGGAAGGTGCAGTCTGCCACATAGCATCTCCCGCCTGTGCAAGTAGTCCCTGTGAAAATGGAGCAACCTGCGTCAACAGCGCCGACGGAGGGTACCGGTGCATCTGCAGAGAAGGCTTCGAAGGCCCCAAATGCAGAAGAGACGTCGACGACTGCCAACCGCTGCCCTGCTTGAACGGGGGTCGATGTGTCGACGGCATTAACTGGTTTAGATGTGAATGTGCCCCAGGATTTACGGGCCCAGACTGTAGAATAAACGTCAATGAATGTGCAAGTGACCCTTGCATGGGAGGTGCCACATGCATCGATGGAATCGCGAGTTATTCCTGCATCTGTCCACCGGGACGAACAGGAACTCACTGTGAAATCAGAACAGCTGGAGGTCCAGGTTGTGTTGCCGCAATTTGGGACGATGAATGTAACATCTGTGAATGTAGGAATGGTAAGAACCAATGCAGCAACGTCTGGTGTGGACCAGGAAATTGTCTAAACGGAACTTCATGCTTAGCTCATGAAGTATGCGTTCCATCGCCAGGAGAAAGTTGCTTATCGCCAACATGTCCCTCCTGGGGCGAATGTCGACCAATAGAAACTGGAAGAAGAGTTGGCCCTCCTGCTTTGCCGGCTCCACCTTCTTGCTGGCCTGGTCAGGCAACTCCAGGTCCAACGTGCGCGAGACTTACAATCTTGCTCAGGAGAGAATCTCTTGCAGTGGGAACTTCGGTGGAACTACTCTGTCGTCGGTTAAGAAGATTACTTGCTGATCCAAGGAGGCCCCAGTCAGTTGTTCTCCTTTGTGACCTGAAACCAGGAGATAATGATACGATAGAGGTGACGATTTTCTCGGAAGCTGCAGCTGCTGCCGCCAGAGACTTAGGAGAAGCTCTGAGTCGTCCTCTAAGTAGACCTCTTGCCCTGGCTTCTGTGCTGGAAGTCAAAGTCGAGACCGCCTTGTTGAGTGAACCTAGTTCTGCTGCTTCGAATGGAAACGGGTATTTGGCTGTTTTTGGTGGAGCCTTAGCCACTATTCTTCTTCTAGCACTTCTTGGAGGTCTTTGGTACCTCAGATCAGTCAGACAGAGGTCTGGATTGACTGCGACGACAAGTAGTGAAACTTCTCTGCACAGACACAGAAGCGACCTTGACGAGAAGTCGAATAATTTGCAGAATGAAGAGAATCTCAGGAGATATGCGAATCCGTTGAAAGAAACGGATGCAGGAGAACCGAGAGTTTCGGTTGTTAGACCCTTATCAGGGACTTCTATGGGAGCCTTGGGACCAACGGAGGAGAGTCTGGAGATGGTCTCAGATGATAGCAGACATCGACTTCCACCTTTGTACAAACCACCAAGTGCAGAAATTAGAAATAACACTGCTAGCTTCAGCTACGAAGAGGGCCCTCATAAACCTTACAGCAAGCCTAGGCTTCAGGAACCTTCGTTTCATCAGCAACCTGGGACAAGCCAAAACGCTGGGTCTCATCAAGTGCTGACAGTGCATGTGTAATTTTTTCTGTCTTGAAATTCATCGTGATCTTCCATTATTGAACTGTTTAAGTCGCAGAATGTTAGGATTGTAATTTATAAAAAGTGCGTTTGTGAGATGAGCGTTTAGGTAGTGAGGACAATCTTGATTGAATTGTATTTCTAATTTACTAAAATATTTATATTTGTGATTCATCAGCCAGTTTTGATTTTCAGGATGGGGTCTTTTGGAGTGAATGATTTTTCTAGATGTCAAGTCAAAGCTATTTGTTGAATATAGTGAGATTTGATTAAATTTTCTCTCAAACATTAGAAAATCCGATTGTTGAGTTTCAATTTTTCAAGTTTCCGAATTTTTTAGAAAAACTCCTTGATCTTATTTTCGAAAACTATAATGGAACTCTCAATTAAAAGATGTTCCTCAATAATCATGAAATCGAAAACATTATTTTATTGCTTCTACGAACGTTTCATCTAAACAATTTTAGAATTGAAACTTCATTTACTTGTTGAACGATTTTGAGTTGACATTGAAAAGATTCTGAATTTTAAAAGTGCGAATGACAATTGAAAAATGATTATCTATTCGGCAATTGTTCAAAACTTGCGGATTTATCTCTATAAATTGACTCATTGTTCAACTTAAATATCAGAGGAATAAAGTTCGGCAAATGTTTCATCATTTTAAATTTAAATGAAGACTGGAACATTTGCTAAACTCAAGAAACATTTCCATTTTCTATCGAATCGTGATTAGAATCGTAAAATAAGGTCAATTAATGCAAATAATTTTGATTCAATATACATAATTTGCCTACTCAATCTAATTGGCCCCGTTTTAAATCAAAGAAAATTGGAATGGTTGATGACGAATCCCGCAGACTACTCCATAACGACATTTCGTCGCGACTACTACGAACTAGTACTAATAACGATGCTGTCAAGTTATTTTCGTTGTAAATATGTATATATTCGTACATTTATGAGTTTCTATAAGTCTGTATTATCACATTTGAGCGTCCCATCCCCATTTCGTATTATTGGTTAAAGAACAGTTAACCTGTTTCTCATTTGATTCGACGAAACTAGAAAGACTTGCTCGTTTCAAACTAGACTTCTTCATTGAATCCTTTGGGGCGTTCTTTTTCTACGCAAAAATATGTCTAACGTACCGGCTCCAAGGTTTTGATAACGCAAGACTACCCTTATACAAAAATTATTGTTGAAGGATTATGGGAAAGATATTATAAAAACTACTTGATTTTCTGTGTCAAAACTGTGAATGATCAATAATTTTTCTATTAGACTTTTGGACAATTTTGTACTTGGTACACGTATACAAGATAGAGGAGCTCTTAAATTACTATATAAGCTTTTTAAATATAATATATACGTGTATACAAACAGGCTTTGTACGTTCCTTTAAGCGAGACATTGTGATACTCTTTAAGGAGGAGTGATCGATGACGTAATAAGCGTTTAAACTCTTTTTACTTTCGTTGATTTCTCACTTCCTCCTGATCTTAATTAATCATGAATTTTATAATTAATTAATTAACTGATAAAAATAAAGGCCGACGTCTCGCGGCATTTCTGCATGAAGCAATCGTAAGTCGAAGCGGAACCGATGGAAATCGATATAACAAATTAATTAATTATATGAATGAGCGACAAAAATGACCTTTTTGTCGAAAAATAGAAAAGATAAGAAAAATAAAAGAGGATGATTTGTAAATAGTGAAATTGTATTCCCCTCTTTAATGCTATTGATATCAGAAGTGCAATTCCCTGGCCTGTTGTCGAATAAAGTCGGTTGAAAATCGTACCTAAGTACAGTGAGGAGTAATAATTTTTGAAGAAAAGAGTGAACCGTAGTGTTTAGCGTAATAATATCGACGTAATAAGTTCTCTAAACAAAAGGAACAAATTTTTATACATTCTATAGAACTTTTATTTTATGATACAGAGAGGAGAAAAAGTTATATTATATATTGTATTACGGATAAAGATCAATTATTAATATTATAAAATTCTGTATTCAGATCATAGGCAATAGTTCTTCAACTTTTGTTGTTTGATTTTAATTTATTTTTAAATCACTCTTTATCTTTTATTAAATTTTGCTCTTGCTCAAACATATTTATATTCGGAATGACTTAATAATTATCAAAAATTTTGTACAATGTTAATATATTACTCTTGAAGATTATAATATTTGGTGATAATGAATTTTAATGAACTAATGCCTATGATGGATGTGCCTATGATAGTTAAAAAATATGCCACTACGTGTCGAAAATCCGATAATAATAGCAAATATCGTTGTTTTGTAATAATATTAGTAGCAGTGATTTTTGTTATTAAACATAATAGTAATTATTATTGCTATTATTGTTATAATGCGTTCTAAGTATGAGATTTCTGAATGATTGCGTGTATATAAACCTTCCCCTTTCCACCCTGTTCCCCTGCTAAGATGATGAGAGTTTCAATAAAAAGTACAATCTCTATTTCTTGTTTAAATTTTTAATCCCTACACTTTCTAAAAAATTAGTAGATACTTGTGGCCCTACAACTACAGTTGATATTTAGGAAACACAAGTTTTAAAAAACGGCATGTATATTTTGTAGACTGGCCCATTTTTCAAAATCCATTCAGAATTATCAATGTAAGTTTAACATGTTTGAACAAAAATTAGTTTAAAAACTGGTACCGTTAAATATTGAGCTGGTTTAGAGGTATGCTGAATTGCTGCATTTTATTTCATT
>WSXT02156209.1:16752-41032 GCA_011762715.2 Neuroterus valhalla | reverse complement strand
TCAGGAGGTCTCAAAACGTGGAGATTTCGTGAATTCCGCGAAAGTCAATTTTCACATAAAACCAATACCTTCTCATTATGATGAGAATGTAATAAACGCATCGAATAAACACATCGAACCGAGTTCGAAATTCACTATTTCTCCTCACAATTAGTCACAGAATGCGAATAAAATATTACTTTACAAATATTACACCCCCCCCCCATAATTTTGTTTTTTAGGGTCCCGAAAAACCCCCATGAGTGAATAAATGGGTTTTTCGAGTTTTTGGCGGTAATTATGATTTTTTTACAGTTTTTTGAACGCCGATTGTTTCAAATAAATGAAGTACTACTTTATACTGGTAATTAGATTTGTTTAAATTGTTTAAAGAATTTATTATTGTTTTTAGCAATATTCTCTTAGAAAAGGGTTAGAAAGTCAAGGTTTTTTCTGAATTTTCTAACTTATCCCCAACGTTCCAGTTGAAGCAAAGTAATAATCAATTGGAGTTAACAAAAACAATTGTTTAAACCATTTTTTATCAATTATAACAATATTCTCTTAGAATAATGCTACAAATTTGCGGTTTTTTCCTAAAATTTTCAACTTTTTATCACTTTTCAATTAGATTAATGTAGAAATCAATTTAGGTTAGAAAATAATTGTTTTAACAAACTATTATCATTGCTAATAATATTTTGTTTGCCTAATGATAGGAAATTGCGGTTTCTTCCTTGATTTCTAACTTTTTGTCCACTTTTCACGCGAAGTAAGTTGATATTTAATTTAATTAAACAAAAATAATTGTTGAAATAATTATTATCGTTTATGGCTTCCTTCTCTTAGATTAGTGCTAAAAAGTTGAGGTTTTTTCTAAACTCTTAGGCTTTTGGTCCAGTTCTCACTTAGTAAGATAATAATTAATGAGAGTTAACAAACATGCTCATTTAAAGAATTTGTAATTGTTTTTAAACATGTTCTCTTAGATAAGTGCTAGAAAGTTGTAGTTTTCTCTGAAATGTTTAACTTTGCACTGAATGGAATTTAATGAAATTCAATTAGATTGAATTAGATTTGATGGATTTAATTGTTGCTCTAATCAGATTGTTTTTTATTTAGAATAATTTTTTTTAAAATAACAACCATTGAATTTTTGATTTAAAATTTATATCCTTAGGTCAAAAATGCAACTCTTTAGTTGGAAGTTGAACTACTTTCTTGAAAATTCAATTTTTGCGTTGAAGATCCATACTTTTAGTGGAAAATTCGAGATTCTAATTTCATTGAATGAATTCAGCTTTTCTGTATTAATTAATTTTTTTCTTAACATTGGGAAAAGAACAGAAATAATTTACTTAAAAGAATACAATACTATTTGGAATATGATTCTCTCTAATGTTTATTTATTATTTCTTCACAACTAAACAGGTAAAGCATAGTTAAATAATTCAGAAAAAGCCGCATTTTCTTAGCTCTATTCTAAGAGAAGATAGCCATAAACAATAATAATTTGATTGAACAATTATTTTTATTAAATGAAATAATATTTCAACTCACTTCAAGTGAAAAGTGGACAAAAAGTTGAAAATTCCAGAAAAACCCGCAATTTCGTAGCATTATTCTAGAAGAAGATAGCTATAGAGATTTCAATTTGTTTAAACAATTATTTTTGCTAAATCAAATACAGTAATTACCTACTTCAGGTGAAAAAGGGACAAAAAATTGAAAATTCCAGAACAAACCGCAATGTTGTAGCATTATTCTCAGAGAATATTGTTATAAATAATAAAAAATTGTTTAAAGAATTATTTTTGGTAACCTGAATCGATTCATACCTCGCTTTATTTGGAACGTTGAAAATAAGTTGAAAAGCTCAGAAAAAACCTTGACTTTCTAACCCTTTTCTAAGAGAAAGTTGCTCAAAACAATAATAAATTGTTTGAACATTTAGAATAAACATCTAATTATCAGTATGAAGTAGTATTTCATGTATTTGAAACAATCTGCGTTAAAAACCCGCAAAAAAATCATAATTAGCGCCAAAAACGCGAAAAACCCATTTTTTCACTTAAGAGGGTTTTTAGGACCCTATGAAACAGATGTATGGGGGTGATATTTGAAAAGTATTACTTTATTCGCATTTTCTGACTAATTGTGAAGAGACATGGTGAATTACGAACTCGATTCATCTAATTTGAGAATTCTGAATAAAAATCACATTAACGTCTTTTTTTCTTATGTGAAATACGTGTTAAACTTTATGGGGCTTGTGCCACCTCTAAATATTTTTTCTTTTCCAAACAAAAAAATTGCGTTTATTTTTTTGTGGATTCGAACATATTTCCGGGCGTTTTGCATGAAAATTCGAAAAAAAAATTTTCTAATGCATTTTTGGACCACCCCAGTGACTAATCACACCTTGAATCCGTTTTCAAAGAAAGTATTTCTCTCCTCCAGATTCTAGGTTCGCAATGAATCCTATCAGAAACCGTCTCGAAACTTTTTTGCCATTGAAAGACTAGAAACTTAAATCAATTTACAAATGAACCTTAAAAACTGAGGAAATAATTTCGGAAATTATATATTTGAAAAAACGAGATTAGCAATAAAGGGCATTTTTCCGGACTTCTTAAAAATTCAAAGAATCACCCTTACCCTTGATACACGCTTCCTTCGAGGAATCAGATAAAAAAGATATTCTTCAATCAGGAATTTTCATTTGACCTTAATATTAGGTTCGAGGTTTTCCAAGCAATAAATGTACGTTTTTCCCACATTATTATGAATTCAACGTGGAAATAAATAAAAAATCAAGTCAGTGCGCTCGAGAACAAATTTACGAAATGCCACGATGGATGGAACAAGGATAGAAAAAAAGGAACCAGCTGGAAAATCTTATAGCGAACCTTCAATGACTTCTCTGTATTTGACTTCTTTGTAGTTGAAAGTTCAGTAACGCGGCATAATCTGAGCAGCATGACTCGAACGTGAATGATTTCAATTAGATCAAGTGACTAGTGTGGTCAGAGGAAAACATGCGTAATTTTCAGATAAAATTGAAGAAACTATAATTCAATTTCAATTACTGATAAAATCGATGACTGCAATCGTATTCGTTTGAAATAATTTGAAATTTTCAATGTTAATAAATTATGAATGAGAAATTTTTTATACTGGAAAAAATTTCTTGTTACCTGAAAAAATATCATTGAACAGTGATAAGTTATCTAAGAGTCAGTATGAGACATTACTCTTATTACCAAAGAAAAGTTGAAAGCTATCAGTTGGAAAAGGAAAAAAAACACAATAAATGATTTGTAAACCACTGAAGTTAAAAACTGTTGGTCTGTAAGATACAACACTTTCTGTCTGAGTCAAAAATAAACGAATTCATTCCATTTTTATCAAAGCTCACGAATTTTCCTATATCCTTTCACCTATACTACAACAAACTAGGATGGCTAAGATAATTTTAAAGTAGATAACTTCCAGACTAAATATTCATATAATTGTAACGTGAATCGACTTTCTTCAACTTCACATATCATTTTAGACGGTTAGCTTATAAATACCACGAATTGAGCAATTTTTCATTCATATCGGCTTGACAAAAAATTATCTCCATTTGATGTGATTTACCAAAAAAAAATTTAGATAAAGTATAATAAGGTTTAGCTCAAGTGTTCTGAAATGCAATTGAAAAATTTTTCAACAAGTATACTCTCGAATATGGAGAAATCTATATTTGAAAAATTCAATTTGTTTGAATCTAGTGTACAAAGCTATATGGATATTTATCTCTTCAAAAATGAGAAATTTTGTAAAGATATAAGATTGTTATAAGATTGGGAATCAAATATTTATAAGCTTTCTGGACAGCGTATTTTGACTAAAATGGACGCCAACATAAGGGTAGCGTGGTCCGAAACCGACCGGTGGTGTTTTACCGGACCCCCTCCCCCCAGTAGCTCTTTAGTTTGAAGCTTCTTATTATTTTATAAAAATCTTAAGGTAGGTTGTTTCGATTGAACATAGCCTGGAATAGCAGACGCACTTTTAAATTAAGATCACTTTTATCATTGTAAGTAAATGGCGAGTTGCAAAAAAAATAAAAAAGTTGCCTTTTCCCTTGTCCTGAAAAAGGACTTAAAATGTTATCAAATAAGACAAAAAATCATTCTCGAATCATATTGTTTTGCTTACAATTTGTGAAAGAAATGTAAAATTTTGCCTTTTCCCTTGATTCGCTGCAAGAATTAGGGAGTCGGTTATGGATCATGATTTTTGAGAACGACCATTATGCTCTAGAGAATCAAAATTTGGTTCGAGCAAAAAAATCAGTTTGAAGAACTTTTATTGCTTCTGCCGCTTGCGGTCGGTCCCGGACCACGCTATCCTATACATTAAAAATGTTCATCGTAAAATTAACCCTATCTGGAAGAATATGGAAAATGACTGAAAATATCGGAGGAACAGAAGTTTTCATTGTATAAAAAATGATAAAAATACATGGAAATTAGGTAAAATTTCCGAAAAGCACGAGACAACTTGAATTTTTCTTGCTCTTCAAAAATAAAAAATCTGGAGTTTAAATTCATATTATTGACGTTATACGCCATAGATTATATCTGTTTTTGTCTCCTTTTTTTGCAATGTAAGTGGAAGAGAACACTGTAAATAAAAATAATGACATGAAATCTAGAGTATGATACTCCTTACACATTCAGAAACAGTTTGAGAATCAAGTAATATTAGTTGCATACTTTTATTAGGAGAAACATGTTATATAGAATAATTACGAGTTTTTCTTATTGACCCAGTGGGCACGAACTTTAAAGACGTTCCTAGAACGTCCTGAAAACGTTTTTAGGACGTAAAGTTTAGAAGACGTTTTAAGAATGTCCATAACAACGTCCTCAGTCAGACAAAAAAACGTCCCAAAAACTTTTAATGTTCCAAATGCGTCCTTAAAACGTCTTTGGAACATTGTATGTTTTTAGAACGTTATTTGGCCTGACTTAGGACGTTTTTAGAACGTCCTAAAAACGTCTTTGGACATTTATGGACACTGGCTATAGTTTCTTTAAGTTAGACACACTCAACATAATTATTCAGTGCGAGTGAAAATAAATTAAACTTTTTCTGAGTTTTTTCAAATATAAAAAGGGCGTATTAAATTATTGTCAGTAACAATAACAATAAACATTTTGAATAAATAATTCAATATTCATTCCTTAATAAATCATAAAATATTTGACTTATGTATCTTTAAGGTGAATTACTCATATATTTATGGAAAATAGTTACTTATCAAGATGAATGTAATTGAATCACTTATTTATTTTGAGTCTTTCCTTATTTTTATTTGCACATAATTTCCGAAGCTTTTATCTTCATTCAAAGACTATGTAATTATTATGCAGATTCACCTCTACTCGCATATCTAACTTAACTGAAAAATATGTTCACCAACGAACTCGTAAGACATGAGACACCTCAATGGACTTGTCAATGTACCATCATAATAAAATAATTATGAAATAATTCTCCTTAACTATGTACAGCAAGAAACAGTAAAATATATCTGAGTAGACTGAATGGCTAAGAAATGTTGGAAAACCTTCTGCGTTTTATATTAATAAGCATTTTTATACGCAGGCTAAAGCGGGTTGAAAACATTGCATTGACAACAGTGAATAAATATTATTTTTGTGTTTTTTTTTTATTTTTATAATGTTTCATTTTAAGCACAAAAAAATTGTACCAAAGTGTCACCTGGCCAATTACATAGTACTAGAGTATTTGGCGCCTTCATAATTCAAACAAATTAAGTCGAAGAAGCTGGACATTTGGAGAACTTTCACAAGAAAGGGTTTCGTAGGGTAAAGGGTTCGAAAGTCATTCTAGGCATCATTTTTTCAGTTCTTGTAAAAGAAAAACTAGCTGTGAATTCGATCTCGGGTGTTTCCAATTATTTTTGGTTATAATCGTATGTTGCTCATTCTATTTATTTATTTACATCGACTTTGAACTGTTATTGAAAACAGATTTTCTTTAAGAAATGGTCATTCTAAATATTATAAATGAACATAAATACGTTCTTTTTCAGTAAATGTAATAGTATGATGAGTAAATGAATTCCTCTTGAATCAATTATATCTTTTTGATTTTATGAATATTTTAAGAAATATTTCAGTCATTTTTAATATAAGAGTGCTATTAATAAGCCTTCCAAATTTTAAAAGTTCATCAGTAAACGTCTTCGAGTTATCGCGTTTGAAAAAAAGTTCAACACACACACACACACGCACCCAATCACCCAAACACGCACAGGCTGATGCACATATATTCTTATAATTGCTTAGAGCATCAAGTTGGAGTATATGCACCATTCTGTAATTGAAGAGTGTTTAATCGACCAGATAAAGATTTTCCGAAATTTTTACCATAAAAACCTTCTTTAAAAGGAGGGAAAACAGAATATAATGTAGAAAATGTTATTTCTTATGTCAGCTCTGCATGTCGAGAGCTTTAACTAGATATACATTAGATACTATACCCATGTAGAAACTTCCCTATTGGTCCCCATTTCAATGAGGACAGGGTTCAGATACCTACTAGAATAACTGGACTAGTGAGGCTGGTCAGGACCATTCTAGGCACTGCTAAGATTTTCCATTCTTTGCAAACACAAAAACTATGATCGTTTAGTTAGGCCCCAATCTTGTACTTTAGACAGGCTTTAGTAGGGCCCTGAAAAAAAACAACCAAATTCGAGGCAGGAACTATTCGGATCCTAGTCAGCATAGCCCGTTTCTTTTCTACAATTTGTTGGTAGAGGATTCGTCTGTTATGTTAAAAATTCTATTATTTTTTCTGAAATTCCATTCATACATTGTTGAAAATTCGTCTCTATGGGTTTAAAACTCAACTAATTTGGTGGAAAATCGAAAAACGTGATTGAAAATGACCTTGTTCGTTGAGAATTTATATTCAAGGGATGGAACATTTGACTACTTTGTGGATAATTGGTCTTTTTACTGAGAATTTATCAATTCATGTGAAATTTGTTTCCTTCGTAGCCCAAAAGCCTCTTCTGATTGAAAACTATATTTTTGTCGAGAATTAGACACATTTTTGTTAAAAAGGAACTTTTTTTAAAGAAAATTCATATTTTTGGGTAGAAAATTCAACGGGTGTGTGAATAATTCGCCTTCTTTGGCCTAGATTCTAACAATTTGGTTGAAAACTAGCCTTTTCTTGAAGCTTCAATATTTTAGTTAAACTTTTCGTTGCTCTTGACCAAAAAATATCTTCTGGTGGGAAATTTGACTTTTTGTTGGAAAATTCAACTATTTTGTGGACAATTTATCTATTTTATTGAAAATTCAACAATAAGTGGTAATTTTTCCTCCTCCAAGAGAAAATCCTTATTTTTGAAAAAAGTTTAACTCTTCTGTTGAAAATTAATCTATTTCGGTACGCAGTTGAAAAATTTGGTTGAAAATGACCTTTCTTGCTAAAAATTCATTTTTTTGGGTTGACAATTCAACTGATTTTTGGATAATTCATCTTTTTTGGCCCAAAATTGAACAATTTCGTTCAAGAGTCACATCCTTCTTAGTTGGAAATTCAATTTTCCAGTTGAAATTTCGTTTTTTTGATTGAAAAATCCAACAATTTATCAGAAAATTTATCTATTCCGTTTTGAAGAATGAGTTTGTTCATAAGAAAATTTTTTGTTGATATGAATTTTCTTTGTTAGAAATTTATATTTTCTTGTTGAAAACTGTATGGTTTTCGAAAAAATTCGACTTTTTTGGTCAGGAATTTAACAATTTGTTGAAATTTGTTCCCTTTCTAAGAAAATTTGTTTGGTTTGGAAGTTTGTCTGTTTTGTAGAAAATTTGTCTCATCGGTTGAAAATTCACCAATGTTAAAATTGTTTCTTTTTTCTCTTAGAAAATCTTTCTTTGTTCAAAATTCAACTTCTTTGATGAAAATTGAACTAGTTTGATAGAGAACTAAACTTTTTCTTTTTTAAAGGGCATTTTTCGTTAAAAGTTAATCTCCTCAGGTTTCCTGCAAGAAATGAGTTGTCTTTGGTAGAAAATTAACTGAAAGGGCTGAGATTTGTGTCCCTACCAGGAAAATTATTATAGGTCGTCAATTTATCTCTCTCCTTCAACATTTTTTCCTCCACTTTTATCTCTTGGTAAAATTTTTATCTTTTTTAGGTAAAATTGCGACTTCATGGTTGATAATTAATCTGTTTCAGTGAAGAATTCGATTATTTTATGGATATTGAGTTTTTTTTCGTTGATAATACCTTTTTACTGAAAATATAATGAAGGTTTTTTTGATTGAAAACTGATCTCTCTTGTTGAAAATTGAACTGTTTTGTTAGAAATTTGTTTCCTCCTTGTAGTCGAAAATATTATTTATAACCGAAAATTTAATTACTATATCTCTAGTTAATAATGGATGTTTCCAAGTTGAAAATTGAAATATTTGGTTCGAACATAGTTGTATTATCAACAATTAGTAATATTTGCTCAAAACCTAGAAAAAAATGTAACTCTATCAAGCATATACCTATATATAATGAACTAGTAGAGTTCCATTTATTCATCTTCAAAAGGCCATTAAATATTAATTGGGTAATAGGAAGGGCCTTAAATCTAGACGATGGAACCTAGGCGATTAAAAGATACTTTTCTTAGTGTTTAGTTATAGAAGTTCTAGCTAAAGACTGGCTAAAACATCGATACAGAACTAGTCCGGCCCTCTCCTCTCTTAGTTTGAACCAGTGGATTTTCACTGATTTCCAATGAAATTTCACTGATTGAAATAGCTAGAAGTCGGTCACTGAGAATCAGTGAGAATTCACTGATTGGGTCAGTGGAACGTATTTCACTAGTTCTACCAGTAAAAAAACACGTCACTGATTTGACCAGTAGGTTATTCACTGAATGGGACTAGTGACTTGGTAATTGTTCATGAAAATGTTTGAATTGTATTTTTTATCAGACACTGTACGAGATGTGCATACGAAGACCACAAAATAATAGATTTTTAGTTTCTTTTAAAGAAGTATGTTCTGAAAAACAAATAAAATCTCCAACAAAAATGATAAGTTTTAGAGTGAAAAAACGATTTCCTAATACTTGAAATTCGATAAAAGTATAAATAAATTTGGAATCAATGCACTGAATGAACCAGTAGATATAAATCACTAGAGAACCAGTGGTTTTGATGGCACTAATTTAATTCAGTGAAAACTTTATCAAAATCCTTTACTAACAATCACTGATTCCCCAGTAAAAATGGGAAAAGTCACTGATTCGCCAGTGAGAACTAGGACTACTGATTGAGTTAGTGAAAATTTCACTGGTTCAAACTAAGAGAGTCCATTTCTTCTTATCAGCGCCCGAACAGAAATAGGGAAAACTGTGCAGGGCTCCACTGGATCACGATTTAAATTTCTACAAATTTGAGTCATCCCTGCGGAAAATCGAACTAAAATACTAAAAGAGGAGCTTCCAACATGAGGGTCTAAACAGCATAAATTCCGAATTCCTCCACTTTTCTTAGTGTTTAGCCAGAAAAATGAGCCAGAAAGGCGTGCCCTTGTCTACTTTGAACCATTCTCCAAAATTTTACCACAATATATACATTTTGCAAATTATATACACGGGCGCCAAGTATATAATACCATGTTATTATTATAATGGGTCACGTGATACTATGTCACATAGAACAAGAAAGTGTTATATTCCCTTTGGAAGTACTCTATATATTACTTTGGAAATTACATCCTTTTACTTAATTGAAAGATATGCGTTTTTATTATTGTTTCGAAGCAAAAAGGTCATGTCTAAATTGAAAAAAATTATTTCTTCGGTTATATTTCTTCAATAGAGCGAAATATTCCTTCACAATATTGTAATAATTATAATGTCGAAGAAATTATTCTTAGAAGTCACGAACCTAGTATCGTTGAGTCTCATTTTGACACTCCAAAAAATATTTTAATATTTTCATGGAAAAGATACTCGAATTTTTCGAAGCGAATAAATAATTATCTAAGTCGTATATTGAATAAAGAATCTGCAGTTAAGTAATCTGAGAGAATATTTATTCAAACGAAGGAAAAGAGAAATGATTCATTCTGAAGAAATAATTTCTTTAATAGTCAGCAGCTCACGACAAATACCGTGTGCTAGGTGCACAGAGCATATATTATTTAACAATATAAACGTATTAATGATGAAATAGGTTAACTAACTATTTTCACCAATGTTTCAATAACAAGTAGATGGATGCTATGATCTATCTTACTGATTTTCATTTGACACTAAAATGTTTTCTCAGCGTTAACACTGTTTGTGACTTGGAATATTTCGTAAATTTCTGTTTGTATTGAGAAGAAAAGTTATAATGATCACAATTAGGTTTTAATTATTATGGGGCTAACCAATGGTTGAGTAATATTTTGATATTTCAACTATTCAGATTTTTTGAACAATAGCTTTATTTTGTTACCCAAATGGAATCTTTGTTTGATCCAAATCTACCCTTATTCCTATAAGTGAAATTGTTCTTCCAATAAATCTCGCACGTTTCCTTGAGTTAAACACTGGGTTTCTTTGAACCAATTAATGTTTCCTCAGATTTGTCGCATGCTTATTTTGAAAAATATATCGCATCTCAGGATCGACGAAATTTTTAATCATATTGGTAACTCATTCCTTTTTCCGAACAAATATTTATCAAAATTTCTGGCAAGCTCCTTTGAAGTAAGAAATTGAATCTTTTACGTCAATCTTTCAATTAATGACAATTTTCTCCTGCTCCATGTATATTTTACTGGCAGAAATAAGATTCAGGCTCTTACAACAATTATTTCTTCGAATCAAATAGATTCTCTTTGATTCAAAAATTCTTTTTTTTTTAGTGTACGCATTCAAAAATGAATGTTGAGTTTTGTGGTATCACGCTGTAATGTATATTGGGATAGAACTATGTTACGAAAACATTTCTATATAATGTTAATGCTGAAAGTCTTGGTTAAATACTTCATAGTTTCGGATTCCAAATTGATAACACGACAAAATTAGAAAGCAGTGATATACTTTTCCCATTATATATTTTAATTTGTATATTTCTTATATTATAATATTTTTATATTTAATATTATAGATTTTTCACTCCATGTATACCCTTTTCGGGTTTTTACATATCTATATTCCCCCCTCCTACAGGAGATCGTCAGGCAATAAACGCTTCAACTCAAATATCTTCCCGAAATCCCCAATAACCCCAACTCTCATAATAAGCCTCCAAGCAATGCCTGACCTACTCAATCCTGTGGGATTTCTAATCTTTGAAACATTTGGCTGAACATTTGGTCAGAGGAGTGGAAAACTGCAGAAAACCGAGACTCCTGAGCGCGTTTGATTACGGACAGACAAGTTTGAATGTAGACATTTGAAAGCATCGAATGCCTACACCGATCCCCGGTGTCAAATCTCCCGTGTGGCAGTAATTAAACGTGGTGTAAACACGACTAAGCGAGAATCCCGAACAGTCACCCACCCGAGCGCTAACCGCGCCCGTTCATGCTTGACATAAGTGAAAAAATGGGTTTTTTGAGTTTTTCGCGCTAATTATTATGATTTTTTTGCGGTTTTTTAATGCACATTGTATCAAACACATGGAATACTACTTTATGTCGATAATAAGATGTTTATTTAAATTTTTTGAACAATTTATTATTGTTTTTAGCAACTTTCTCTTAGAAAAAGGTTAGAAAGTCAAGATTTTATGTAAATTTTTCAACTTCTTTTCAACGTTTCAGTTACAGCGAGGTAATCATTAAATAAAGTTTACAAGTATTATTGTTCAAACAATTTGTTATTAATTATAACAATATTCTCTTAGAATAATGCTACAAAGTTGCTGGTTTTTCTGAAATTTACAACTTTTCGTCCACTTTACACTTGAAGTAAGTAATTATTCAATCAATTCAGCAAAAATAATTGTTTATACAAATTATCATTGTTTATGGCTATCTTCTATTAGATTAGTGCAAAAAAGTTGCGGTTTCTTCTGAAATGTTTAACATTGCTTCACCTTTTTAGTTGTAAATAAATAATAAATAAACATTAAAGAGAATCATACTTTAAACAGTATTGTATTGTTTTAAGTAAATTATTTTTGTTCTTTTCCCAATGTTCAAAAAAATTATTTAAAACAAAAAAGCTGAATTCATTCAGTAAACCAAACCAGAGAGTTGAATTTTTGACTTAAAAATATAAATTTTTAATTGAGAGTATTATATGGTTGATATTTAAAAAAAAAATTTTGTTTCAAGTAAAAAACAATCTAACTCAACCAAAAATTGAATCAGTTCAATCTAATTAAATCTAATTGAAATCCATTCAAATCCCATCCAGTGCAAAGTTAAACATTTCAGAAAAAACCACAACTTTCTAGCACTTCTCTGAGAGAAAATGAATATGAATAATAAAAAATTGTTTGAATAAGTATGTTTGTTATTTCGCATTGATTATTACCCCACTAAGTGAAAAGTGGACAAAAAGCTTAAGAGTTTAGAAAAACCCGCAATTTTTTAGCACAAATATACGAGAAGAGAGCCATAAACAATAATCATTTGTTCAAACAATTATTTTTGTGAAATTTAATCAAATAATAATTCTCTTCAAGTGAAAAGTGGGCAAAAGTAAGAAATTTCAGGAAAAAACCACAACTATGTAGTATTAATCTAGAAGAAGATAGCAAAAACATTTAAAATTTGCTTTAACAATTATTTTGCATTATTCTAAGAGGATATTGTTATAATTAATAACAAATTGTTTGAACAATTATTTTCGTTAACTTTTATTGATTAATACCTCGCTCCAACTGAAACGTTGAAAATAAGTTGAAAAATCAAAAAAAAACCTTTACTTTCTAACCCTTTTCTATGAGAAAGTTGCTAAAAACAATAATAAATTGTTCAAGCAATTTAAATAAACTTCTAATTTTCAGTAGAAAGTAGTATTTCATGTATTTGAACCAATGTGCCTCAAAAAAACCGCAAAAAAATCATAATTAGCGCCAAAAACTTGAAAAACCCATTTTGTCACGTACGGGGTTTTTTCGGGACCCTATAAAACAGACTTATAGGGGTGATATTTAAAAAGTAATATTTTATTCGCATTTTGTGACTAATTGTAAAGAGAAATGGTGAATTTCGAACTCGATTCACCTAATATTGAGAATTCTGAATAAAATTGACAAAAACGTGTTTTATTTCTTATGGGAAATATGTGTCAAACTTCATGGGGCTTGCGCCACCTCTAAATATTATTTTTTGTAGGAAAAAAAATGCGTGTATTTTTTTGTGAATTCGAACAAATTTCCGGGCGTTTTGCATAAAAATTCGAAAAAAATCTTTTTGGACCACCCTAATGTGAAGCATTCTCAGCAGTTCGTGCATATGACTTGTTTATATTTCTCAATGTTTAAACTTGGTGGAAAGTTCTGTTCATATATTTTCTCAAATAAAACAGATTGAATTAAAGAATAAAAATACGAAATTTACCGGCCATAAATTGACCAGGAAAATTATAAGCCTTCTACTCTCTAAATATACATGGGTCATTGAATTGAGTAAGTCAGGATACTTACTGAGTAGCACTGAAATATCACTAATTTGCAGTAAAATTTTTACTGAAGATAAACAGTAGTAACCGCCGTTTTCCATTGATTTAAATTTAAAAAATATGCAATAGGGAACGATTCAAGTCTAACAGTGAACCATTATTATCACTCATTCAATGAGTTAACGGTATGTATTATTTAAAAAGGAAAACATTTAGGTCACTGTTATTGCTTTCTTTATCTATGAAATACTCACCTAAAGTATGATTAGGTGTTGACAATAAACGCGACACAGTAAAGTCTTGTGGAGCATGTGAATTCTGGACCTGAGACACAATCACAGAACTGTTTGGACCATGCATCGTGTCCGCATTTAACATTTTGCAATATTTTTTCTTATATTTTTTCTCTTCACAAAAAGTAACAAAATATGTTCACATTTCATCCGCTTCTTCAAATCCCATCAATTTCTCGCTGCAGAACAAACCATAAATTTTCGATACAAAACATTGCAGCGTCCGTGATTTTGGACAGTTAGAAGCACTTTGCTGGATAAATCCTCGGAGATATATTCACTAAAATTTCATCTGCACTTCTTTCTTCACACCAAGCAGATCTCGTAGGCGTAAATCAATTTCAAGTTTAAAGCAGCTTCAAACGCTGACAGACTGATTGAACGCGCCTTGCGGGATTTTAAAAATCGACGCACGCGTGCCACAACTAACTGCCAGTGCACATTTTACGAGCCGTCACACTTGTTGAACCATTAGAAAGTAATCGCTTTTAAGTTTTATCTCTTATTCCTGATACCGGATCGAAAACTAGCATGCAAATTGGTGTGAATTAGGTCCTCTGGCTATAATCAAGCGTTGAGCGCAGAGCATATTCTGGTCCGAATTAGGACCGGAATTGAATTACGAGGGGAGTATTTCACGAGTAATTGAATTAGTCGAATCGCGATTCAATTAACCGTGGTTGGAGTGGAGAAGTGAAAGGGAGAGAGAGTGAGTGAGAAAGAGATCAAGGGGGATGGAGCGAGAGTCGAGAGTTATCTTTTGAAATTATTTTGCGCGGCGCAACGTTTCATGCTTAGGGAGGCAAGATGCCAACTGACTTTGGCGAGTTAAGATGTACTTAAAACTCTCTTTGGGTTCCCATTCCCACTCGATGTAGAAACGAGAAATAGATCGTTTTAAGAGTAGGTGGAGATCTCGTCGCAAGCTCCACCCTCATTAGACGCTTATTGGCTTCATCGTAACGTAACGACCTGGATGCTGCATTAGGTCCCGCACCGTTTCCGAGGGGACCTCGTTTGTTTTTAATCTCAAGTTGTTGCTTCTTCGAGATAAAAGACCTCTTTCACACTCAATGATAAAAGCTTACCAAAATTCAGTCCTATATCGTTCTAAGGTGGAGAAAACAATATTGAGTATTAAAAATATTGAGTTTTTGGAACGAAGTTCCTTATACGAGGGTAGAGAGATTTCGTGGGTAGGGACCCATTTCATAAAAGTATTTTGGTAGGTAACGTTATGCTGTGAAGTCATAAATTATCGTTATACTGACAGCGTTATTTACTTTAGAATCTGATACCGGTTGAAATTTGTACGATTGTCTAGAGAGGGATATATGACACCCTTTGAAATTTATACGAGCATCCTTTACGACCTATAGATTTTACGAAAATGCGACTTCTTGAATTTCGTAAAATTTTCAACTTATTTCTGGAACATTCGGTATGTTACTTTTATTAGCTTCACAACAATGTTTAAATCGCAAAAATCGGGCTACTCTTGTGATTTTTGCTATTTCATCATCGTTTCGTAATATAAGTAAAAATAGTCCGATTTTTGCGATTCAGGTTTTGTTGTACCAATAATTATGAAGGATTTTTCAATATACATAAGCTGATGGAAAATTGTGCGAAAATTGCCTGGTAAATGTGACATGAAAGAGAAGCTTCAACGATCCTAATATCAATCTCATTGGGGTCTAGAGACACTAGAGAGGGATATATGACACCCGTTGAAACTTTCAAGATTATCCTTTACGACCTATTGAATTTACAAAAATGAAACTTCTTGCATTTCGCAAAATTTTCAACCAATTTTCACACACCTGATACCTTATTGTTATTATTAGCTTTACAACAAAGTTTGAAGCACGAAAATCGGTCTACTTTTGCGATTTTTGCTATTTCTCATTATCGTTTCGTTATAGAAATAAAACATAGTCGTTGTATTTAAAAAAAAGAACGAAAAAAAAGTAAACGTGTCCAAGTGACACACGTGAGGAACGAAGTTTCTTCAGCCCCTCAACAAATACTGGATATAAACGTTCCTCAAATAATGAAAAATCGCAAGAGTAGCCCGATTCTTCAGATTCAAACTTTGTTGTAAACCTATCAACAATAAGGTATCAAATGTGTGAAAACTGGTTGAAAATTTTGCGAAATGCAAAAATTTCCATTCTCGTAAAATCAATAGGTCGTAAAGGATGCTCGAAAAAAATTTCAACGTGTGTCATATATCCCTGTCTAGAGTCTCTAGACCCCGATGAGTTCGGGATTAGGATCGTTGACGCCTCTTCCATGTCACATTCACAAGAGTAGCCCAAATTTTGCGATGAAGCTAATGAAAATAACGTATCAAATATTTTAAAAATTTGTTGAAAATTTTACGGATTTCGAGAACTCGACAATTCGTGAAATTTATAGGTCGTGAAGGATGCGCGTGAAAATTTCAACGGGTGTCATATATCCCTTTCTAAACAATCGTATACCTCTTATAAGGAACTTCGTTCCAAATAAATTCCAAGGACATTACACTATATATACTATAATAAATATTATTATATTTTAATTATATTAATATTACGCTACTACTCAAAGAATCTATAAATTTCCATGAGAAGAATGTGAGAAACTGAGAACCATTATATATGCCTAGGCCGGTAAAGTGTACATTCCGACGCATGCGCATCTGCCACTTCGCGTCAAGCGCACTGTTCTCGCGACTCTCCTACGCGTTACTCGTCTCTTTAACTCAACCTCAAAGGTAAGCTGTAAGTTAACAAGAAGCCTCGAAAAAACACTCTGATTACATAAGATATCGCGTGCACATGGCATTCTATTATGTATCTACTATAATCTATAAAGTATCGCATGCACGTTTAAGGGGAGTGGTTCAAATCGTCCGTATATTCTTACTAGAAGAAGTTCTAATGTTTATGAGATACTTGGAATAATGCATTATTTTCCCTAATTTGCTCAATAACTTGGAACAGAATAACTTTATCCATAAAAAAAAGTGTAGACAAGACTTAGGACAAGGTCCGAAGCCAGTTAATATTCACAGTACTAATTTCTCAGTTATGTTTTCCAAAATTCGATAATTACACAGATAGAAAATGTTTCATGGAATATTTATGCCTAAATGGAGTAGAATTATTAACAATGTTTATGGTAATCTGGATTTGCTTCCGGGGTAAGAAGAGTAGATTTGATTTT
Organism: Neuroterus valhalla; assembly: GCA_011762715.2. Lineage (NCBI taxonomy): Eukaryota > Metazoa > Arthropoda > Insecta > Hymenoptera > Cynipidae > Neuroterus > Neuroterus valhalla. The sequence goes on along the minus strand of WSXT02156209.1, from coordinate 23,874 downwards.
TACTCCATGTATACCCTTTTCGGGTTTTTACATACACTCACCGCCTAGGCTAGGCGGGGGCCAGTATTGGGGGGTTGTGGTCCTAACGCGAGAAGCAATTAGAAATCCAGTTCGAACCAGATTTGAAGCGACGACTGATTAGGCGAAGGTTAACACTCAGGACCGTATGTATAGTCTCGTGAATACGTGCGTCGCAAGTCTCCAAGTAAACAACTTCTATACTACGCATTACGGTCCTGTCTTTTCAAGGCTGATGGGCTGTCATGCTGCATCATGCGAGGGTCGGGGGGAGGGACAGAATCACTCAAGCATGAAAAGCCGAGAAATTGGCGCTAACTCGAGAGGCCAAGGTCCAAGCGGTAAGTGTATGAATATTACCCCCTCCCAAAGGAGATCGTCAGACATTGAATCCTTCAACTCAAATCCCTTCCCGAAATCCCCAATAATCCCAACTCTGCCTGGCGTACTCAATCCTGTAGGATTTTTAATTTCTGAAACCCCTACCGTCTGCAGACAGATTTTTATTTAGAACGCTCGCATTCGCCTGAACATTTGGCCAGAGGAGAAGAAAACTGAAGAAAACCAAAACTTCTAAGCACAGACGATTATCGACAGGCGACTTTAGATGTAGACATTCGATAGCATCGAATGCCTACACCGATCCTCGGTGTCAAATTTCCCGCTCAACAATAGTTAAGCGTAGTGAAAACACGACTAAGCGAGAATCCCGAACAGTCACCCACCCGAGCGCTAATCGCACCCGTTAATGCTCATCCCTTCCCAGGATCCTCAAATTATAAAAAGCGACGTCCTTGACCCTATGGGGTTTCTTTTTAATGTCGAATATTTTTTCCTTCCTGCAGCCGGACTTCTGTTAGAAGCGCTCGCATTCGCCTGAACTTCGTCTAACAATAAGAGTGGAAAACTTGCAGATAAACCAAAAAAATCTCAAACGCAGCCGGTTACCGATAGGAGAGGTTCGACACAGAAATTGAATTGCATCAAGTGCCTACATCTAACAGAACATAATAGGTAAAATAGAGAGGCCTGAATTGGAATTTTTCCAAGATGTACATGAATATGAATTGATTCAATGATGAGATTTCTATGGATTAGGGCAAACATGTAAAGAATAGAATAAATTTATGATAGATTTGAATAGATGGAAATATAAATGGTTGAAATGAGCTCTAGAATTGTGAGAAGAAGAATGGATAGAATGAAATAAGTTCAAAATACTGATTAGGAATTAGATTCAGGGAGTACACTGTGTAAGTGTGTACTCTGTATGCTCTACATACTCTTCAAGTTCTGGAATCCATCCGAATGAAAACGATCCCGTTTAGTCATTTCGCCTGAATCCTGAACAATCAATCCAATTCAATTCGAAATCTGTTTCCAAGTAGGCTGAATACAATAATGTCTTTGTGAATAAAATTCGATGAAATCCACTCAGATCATACAATTTGAAGAAATTCTCTTTATTCAATTCGTTTCCAAATTTTCAAATACATGTTGACCTTGAATTATAGAATATGGACAAAAATAAAACTAATTCTATATTCCCCAGACAAATATTTTTATCGTAAAACTAAAATTTTAGTTTAAATTTAATTGATTCATGTCTTATATTCAAAGAAAAAAAAGGAAATCAGGTGAAACATTCTTAATTTGTTCATTGCCGTTAACAAAACTATTTTTATGTGCAACGGGTTACGTTGTTGATGAAGAATCAGAATCGGTACCTTATAATTCTCACAAGAATAATTTTATTCCCTGAAACGAAGTGTCTAATACTGCCTGCATATTTCTCCTTAAAAATATTTTTCATTCACCGAAATCCCGTGAATTAGTCACAGGATATGATATTATATGTGAAATGTGTGCATGGATTTTTTTTTTTTTGCTACAATGCAGTGGTTTTCACATGAGAGAGAAAAATAGTCTCTGAGGTTTCAGGAACTCTAATAATAAATAAAAAAGACCAATTTAAACTGAATTAATTAACACTGGCGCAGGCGCGTCGGAACGAATATTTCCATGGGTGGGCTCACCCAATAGAAAATGAATATAATTATGAATTTCAAAAGCAAAGAAAGCTTAGAATTATAAAATTAAAAGTAGTTGAAATTTTAATGGGTGGGCTCTGCCCACCCATCAAAGCTCATGGGTGGGCTCAAGCCCACCCAGCCCACACGGCTCCGACGCGCCTGCACTGGCGCTTAGGTCATATTGGTGTGTTTTTGTCCAATATTTTTTTCTTCGAAATTTGTAAGCCAAAAGAGTTTCTTCCATCTTTCTAGAGCGGTGTAGATCTTATTACGCAGGGGTGTCATGTATCGTCTCCGTTACTTACTTTGCAACGACTCCTTCAAAAAACCATTAGCTTCTTTCATTCGCTTTGGGATCTGGCTTCATCATGAGATCGTCGATAGTTCCTTTTCAAAACTTACCGCTCTCTCAGGGTTGCGAGAAATTCTGCGGATTCGGAAATAGAACAAAAAACCGATTAACCAGTAATGAGTGAAGTACAGTCTGTTTAAGAAATGATTTTCCATTCATCAAGACATATCCAATCTTGTGTTTTGAAAATCCTAAAAATAAAAAACAGTTAAAGAACAAACTTTCCATTTTCTGATTTAAAACTGTAATCAATTAATTATTTTATCATATAACCTAATTTATATCAAATACCCAATGATTTCAAATAAAACTATTGAAGTAAATGGGAGTCATCCGATTCGTTTTGGTTCAATAATTACATTCAACACTATTTTTCAATACTCTGTTCAATGAATAGTAAAGGATTCTTGGTTTGTTTCCGCGTTTCTATCATTGGCAGTAAGTTTATTAGATGCTATCATTTTAATAGATAAATGTTCTATATAGCTGATCTTTGAACTTGATTATAACGAATAATTATTTGCATTCAAATCTTGAATATATCTAGTACTTGCCGAAGCGATTTTAAGAAAAAAAATCCTCAGTTTACAAAACCCATAAACAGAATATATTCCATCATGAAATTTTTTGTTCAAATAACGGGGCGGTGCAGTTCGTTCAGGACTATTTAAAGGGCAGAAGTGCCAAACCGCAAATTGGGAATCCCGCCATAAGAAGCATTCAATCTATTGTCACCACTCACCATTGCATGCAACGACTGTACACTCAGAAGTTACAGCAGAAGGGAATTCCGATACTTTTTTTATCAAATATCTTTTTTCCTCTCCCAAAAAAAAATAAGACGTATGGCATAGCGGATTATTAGAATGGGGGATGGTCCCAGGGTGGCACACTGTGGGTTACGAAGATTTACGTGTGCTCGTGCGGGCTATTTGAAGATAATATTTTCTCCATCAAGTTTAAATTATAAAGAAATTTTGACTGAATTCTCTAAAACAGAACAATTCTAAGGTTACTTTTATATGCGATTTAATTTAGACACAAAATGTGGAATGTTTGAGGTAGTAAAAAATATTAAATATTTTTATTGATAAAAAAACGGTAATAACTATAACAGTTTGAACACTTATACACATTGGTCGACAAACCTCCAATATCTAATGAATTCTGGGATAATCTTGCCTTTTTTAAATATTCAAGAATGTTTTGGAATGGAATATTTTGCATAATTCAAAGAATCTGGAATTTCCAGAGTTGAAAAATCCAAATCTTGTCCACGATGCAGGCATATTCTGTGAATAATTTTTATTTGGTTCAAATTCAAAGTTTTTCTTTCATTACAGGACTGTAACGCAGTCAGTTATGTCACTATAAGTCATTTTGTTCTCAAATGATTATTTTTCAGACACTCTACTAAGATGAAGTCATTAGAATCACTTTTTTGCTTAAAAAATTCACTTTAATTTTTTTCCTTCAAATAAATTAAAACAAAAAACCCACTGATGGAACCTACTATATTGAATTCAGGTCTGTACCTATTCCGGAAGATTCTTAAATTCTGCTTTCAAATTCATCAAGAGAATCATAAAATTTCCACGAATTCGTTGAAATTCAGCTGGAGCTCTTACAAATCGCATCGAATTCTTTTGAATTATTTTGAGTTCAAATGAACATTAGACGTACCATATTATTAATGCTTGTTACCTCAAATCACTTTTTGGACGCTTTTACAAATAAAAAGCTCATGTCATAGTGTGAACCCTAAAGCTGAAGATTGATTTTAGATCTACCTATTTATGAATATTCTTGAATTCTCTTTAATTAATTTTGGATGCGTATTAATGTCAATAAATTCTGTTGAATTTCCCTGAATTCTACTCAATGTACTCCAGTCTTACTGAAATCGAAGGAATATTTTGGATTTTTTCTCGATTCATTTGAGTTATTTTCGAATAAACCCTAAATAATTATTGATTTATCCTTAGTTCTTCCTGATTCTTCTTCGGTATTTTTTCAAATTTTGCTAAATTTATCAGTAATCGTTTCGAATTCACTGTAAGTTTTCATGTTTTCTCCTAAGTTCATGGAAATTCACATGGAATTCTGAAGCATTGCATTAAAATCCTTCGAATTATTGTGAATTCGTAAGAATATTAGTCACATTATGAATGCATATTACCTACTTTTAAAAGTATTTGAGTAAGGCTGTGGCTGCCTTATTCATTTGCGCCTTGTTCTTTTCTTCTCATTGTTTAAAATTGCAACGAAAATGATGAGGTATTTAGAAATTCTGCAGAATCTTCTTACAATCCTTCTTTTCATTTGTGACTGAAATAAATTTCTATTTTGCATTAACCAAAAATGGAAATAGCTAATTGTTTGTAAGAATAATCAATTTATTGGAAAGTTGATTTTTGCTATATACCTTACTACCCATCTTGGTGAATCTAGTACCTATACATGAAAAACTGAACAATATTTTCAAAAAAAGACAAAAATCTGCAACCGAGTCTTCTGAAATATCTTTTCCTATATCAAAGAATATGGATTTTCTTTATATACAATCAAATGAGATATTTTTGCATAAAAGTTATCAAATAAGGTAATCATGAATGAGTGATCATCAACATTTGAATGAAAAATGTGAAAAAAAAACATTTGAGGTTGAAATAGGATCATTAAATATAACTCAGGGCATCTAAAATTTTTGAACCAGCGTTGATCGTTTCGCACAAGTGGTGAGAATTTTCTTAGTTATATAAGAGGACCATTTCGATCGATATCTCGATCGATATATTCAGCGTGATGAATGAAGAATACGTTTTCCTGGTTTATGACCAAGCCTGTACCGGAAATGAAAGATTGGCTGGTTTTAATACTTTTTGTGCAAAATCTTTTTTTTTGTAGATTTTTAACCGAACATTGAAGAGCATGGTGTAATACAAAAAGTATTCAAAATATCTTATTTTCTTGAATTCACGAAGTAGAGTGAGGAACATCAATTCTAAGGTTGGGGGGAGGCGGTGAATTGAGGCAAAAAAATGCGATTTCAATTTTGAAAAGCAAAACGTGCATGAAACAATAAGGACAAACATACAATAAAATTGTCAGTGCTTGCCACTATTTTAGGTGTGTGGTCCATAGCAATTTGAAATTAATATTAGAAACAGCATTCTCGCCCTAAATTATGCGACAATAACCTGACATTGGATACACTATCATGTGAAAGTGTTTTTTTTTTCATTCGGCCATTAATTACATTAAGCTATTATATATACAATAAATTATACCAAGAGGATGCAAGACTTCAATTTCGATAACCAATATGATCCAGCCTTATTGAACTCTTTGCCATTTTTTACAAATAATTGATCAACAATTGAATTACCGGAGCTAATGAAGGATTTATTTATTATTATACAATTTGAATCAATTTCAAGTTGGAAATGTCATAGGATTTTAATTGATAATTAAAATCAATTGGAAGAAATATTAGGATCGTCGCATCAGATTTCATACAATTTAGATTTTAATCAACAACTTCTTTAATTTTCAATGTTTGTTGTTTGAAATCATAAAATTTAGAACATCTTTCTGGAGGAGGTCTTTCTTAAAAAATTCTTATGAAAAATTTTGAATTTTCAATAGAAAATTAATTAAATATGAATATTTGCAGTTAGAGACTTCAATTTTTTTTCCAAAAATAATTCAATGGGGAAGATGTAAAAAAAATTTATTTAATTTTATGGATTACAGTTCGAAACTCATTAATTTTTATGATTTTTAATCAAAGATGATCCATTTGAGATATTTTTAGTTTCAAGTGATGTAATTTCAAACATTTTCTTCAAGTATATAGCTCAATTTTTAAGAATTCCAATAGCAAATTCTTCAATAAATGGAAATTAATTCATTTCGACAGATTTGCAAATTTAGATTCTTCAATTTTTACGATTTACCATAATTGAAGATTCAATAATTCGGAATATTTAGAGTATAAAATTATGTAATTTAGAAAGTTTTTCCCGAAAACAATCCAATTCTTAAAATTGAAAATTATCCAAATTCGAAAATTTGACATTCAAAATATTGAAATGTATGCGGATTTGCAATTCGGAATCATTTGTTTCTGAAAATTTACAGTAAAGGAATAAATAATTTTAAATGTGTAAAGTTTAATCTAAATTAAAGATGAGATTGAAAGTTTTTTATTGATAATTATTCAATCTTGATGATTAAAAATTGCAAGTTTTTCAATCTCATAGGCTGATACTTGAAGATTTCCCAATATTTGAGATTTAAAAATTTTAATGATCCATTTTCGATTAGTACTTGGATGGGTGGCTGTCCGAGAGTATCGTGTGCTGTTGCACAGTGGTTCCAAATGCCTAAAAGCTGGCCAAAACTATAAAATGTTCAAAAAATAGGCCAAATTTTCTTACTCAGGGATTTTCGAGGTCGCTGATTACGAATCTAGTGCCAAAAATTTCAAAAACCAAATGGCGGATCCATTATGGTGGGTGAGTATCTTAAATAAATTTTTGATTCCTTTCAAAATTGGTGTAAGAGGGTTTTTGAGGTCGCTGATTACGAATCTAGTGTCAAAAATTTCAAAAACCAAATGGCGGATCCATTATGGTGAGTGAGTATCTTAAATAAATTTTTGATTCCTTTCAAAATTGGTGTAAGAGGGTTTTTGAGGTCGCTGATTACGAATCT
>WSXT02156209.1:0-16652 GCA_011762715.2 Neuroterus valhalla | reverse complement strand
AGTGTCAAAAATTTCAAAAACCAAATGGCGGATCCATTATGGTGAGTGAGTATCTTAAATAAATTTTTGATTACTTTCAAAATTGGTGTAAGAGGGTTTTTGAGGTCGCTGATTACGAATCCGGTATTAAAAATTCCAAAAACAAAATGACGGATCTAGTATAGCGGACTAGTTACCTAAAATAATATTCAATTCTAACAAGACCTAATATAAGGGGTTTTGTGGGGTCACTGAATACAAATGGTGCACACGAATTCTAATAAAATTCATTCTATCAATGATAAAAATGTTAATATTTTGGGCATTTTACTAGTCGTTTATGGTTTTATTATTACAATAATGATTTTGCTATATAACAAGTATTTTCCGTCTTATTTTTACCTAACAACACATCATTCATGGTTCTATTTCACATATCATCTAATAACAATTTTATTTCATAATCTTTTTCCAGCACGAGCAAAAAGCTTTTGACAAGAAGAAACTTCAAATTGTTCAATTTTCACCAATTTAAGAAGGAATGATTAATTTCCGTTTCGATTTTCTGTTTATGCATCTTATGAAGTGTATAATAACACAAATTTCTCTTTTAATCATACTAGAAAATACTTTTTTTCACTTAACATTGTGAATAAACTCATATGCCTTACACAGAACTTCGTAGGAAACTCCCTCTTCAAAAAATAGTTCTTACGGTTCGGAAGAGAAGAATCCTACCTTAAACTTGTTGATCCAGAATTGTTCACAATAATCATACACTTTCAAATTTAAACAACTTTTTTACCTTGATTGGCACAGAATGTTTCACCTATGAAGAGCATATAATTGGGCACAGCTTCAACTGAACCAACGCAACTCGTTGCAACGGGTCGCAGCAGGAGGTTGCTGCTGCTGCGACGCGGAAGCATGTACGCTCGCCGAAACCACCGAATAAAAACTCACGTCAACGGCAAGCTTGCAGAAGGTAGCAGCTAATTTTTTGATATGTGCTAGAAAGAACTTTACTCGACTTTTTTAAAAAGGACGGAGGCGGTTATTCGCGGTTAAAATGATTTGTGCATATTTTTATCAACGACTGCTAGCAAAAAATATGAAATCAACGAAAAAGAGTTTATAATAATGTTTATCGACAATCTTTTTTTTCCAAGTTTCTTTCTTGTTCATTTACTTACAAAAACTGTTAGAAAGAGATTCCGTCGCTAAAAATGTAAATCGCTTGACTTTTATGTAAATTACACGACTTCTATAACGAACAATTTATTGACACTTGGGAAGCGTAAAACTTTGCGTCTAGAAAGCGCAACTTTAGAGAGAGCCAAAGAACATTATATAAAGATTCAAACTCTCTTAACCGCTTTTTCGAGGTCCAAAAATGATAATAAGTGAATACAAACTCTAGAAAACCATTAAAAAAAAATGATTTTTTTCGACTTTTGACCGCTTTTTAGGTATTTGGAACCACTGTGTGTTTGCATGTTGGCGGGAGACTGGTGTCCTTCCGTGTATTCAAATCAACCAAATATGACTTTTTATGAGTTGCGCTTACTTCGTAAGGGATTATGGCTTAATGGTATAGAAAAAAATCCTTTGGCCTTTGGAAGGGTGGAAATGGACTTATGTGCCACTTGGGAGGACTAAAAGAGGGCCTATATGCCATAGAAATTGAACCCTTTACAGATCCTCCTAAGATTCATCAAGACTCACATTTAGAAGCCACAATAGGGCAAAAATTTGGACCCGGGGAGGCTAGAATCGAAAGAATTGCGGTTGCTCTGAAAAGGATTTGCCTTTATGGTTATAATAATAAGTAATAATTTATACTCATTACAACTTCAAATGCCTCAAAAATGCAGAGCTGAAAGCGGCCTTACAGTTGTGGGCGTTTATGTAAAGTTCCTAATTAGCTCGTATGTTTGGATAATCAAATTTACCATGATTTCAAATGATATGGAGCGAAGCCTCGAGCGAAGCATTTTCATGTTAATAGTGGCTGATTCTGGTCGTATAAATTTGAAGGCGAAATAAAAAAAAGAGCGGGTGCTAACGACGCTAATATTAGTATTAGCATCTCTTGGCTTAGTTTTCGCTCAGTCTCGCTATTATTGCTAAAAGCCATGTGAACAGAGTGTCGACAGCTGAGTACGAGGCATAAACCTTGTGGTTCGCATGGTCCTGCCACCGATCTCTCGTAATAATTATTTCTCGGATTTTATTTATGCAACCTTTTACAAGCTCAGTTAATCTCAGCGTCAGTACGCATGGGAGACAGACGCGGGCGTCGCGACGCTCTGACATGAACACGTCTTGACGCTTATGAAGAATTATTAGGAGGGTCTGTAAGCTTGCTTGGATGCCTCTATAGCAAGAATCAACTCTCTTGGGACTTCACTCCAGAATCCTGCACGTCCTGTAATTTCTCATTGTTTTTTCCATGTTTTTCACTTTTTCATCGTTATATGCTTTTTTAAATCTAAAATTATCACCTGCTTTTCTAGCTTGTTAGCTTTCAGTGTCTTATTCTTAGATCATGATAAAAAACGTTGCTTCTCATAGTCATCAATTTCGAGTTGAGACTTGTAGATAATTAAAAATTACAACTGTTAGGGTTCGAAACTTCGAAGATAAATTTTGTTACGTACCTAATTGCTATAATCTTTATTTCAAAGGCACATTGTGAAATAATGGATCAACGACTTTTGCCCAAAATAGAGGGAAACCTCACAACATGGACTTATAATTTTTGGTTGGATGCGATATTTTGTGTCATGTCACAGTTACATGAAAGATCGACTTTCAAGTTCCAGAAACCTCCAAATCCCTTTAAAATTGAAAACATTCGAAACACATTAATTTTGAAATTAAATTTTATCAATTCCAAGTCTACGGTAAGGATCCATTTTTGAACTTAGAAAATTTGGAATTGAAATTTGTTGAAATCAACTCCTGTTGCAATAAATGATTTCAAGTTGAACGCTTGTATGTAAATTGTATGATTGGAAATTACGCCTCATTTTGAGATTCAACCATTTCGTAGTGACGAATTCAAAGTCAAGTCATTCAAATATCAACGCTTATACACTGGAACAACTTAAACTGGATCAGGAAAATTTTCAAAATAAATTTGGAAATTTTAGTTTCTCAACATTCAGAATTTGACCAATTCCAATTTTTTGAGTTTGAAATTATAAATTTTAAAATAGTGAGAATCTAACATTTCAAAAAAAGAACTACTTGTAATATTAGAATGCTCAAAACTGAGCAATCGTTCAGAATTTAAAAATGGCCAGTTCAGCAATATTTAACGTAGTGAATAGATGCTGATCTTCCATTGACAATTTAGGACAGGAACTATTCAAAAATCCACACTTTTAACTTTGTAAGAATCAAAACTAGAAAAATAAACACGGTTTATTCTTTCAACATTATAACATTTTTATCTTTAAAATATAATGATAATAATTATCAGTCGATTTTGGATTAAATAGAGGGTTCAATTTGCCCTCTGAGGGTTTACATTTTCTTTGTACCTCTTTCTTATGACGAGGCGGAAATCGAACCCTCAACCAGACGGAGTGCGTCTGAAGCTCATGACTCAGCCCCCTTGATTTATTCATAACTTTACGAAAAGTAAATGGGTAAACTGTCATAAAAATTCAGGAGCAGAGATATCTACCGATGATTCTGGAAGTTCCAGAACATTGAAAAGAAATTCAGAATATTCTAGAAAATTTCAGGACATTCTATAACATTCAAGAACATTTCGAAATATTTCAGAAAAGGTAAGAAGAGTTATGTTTCAAACATAACAACATTTCATATGCATCCATTCGGGATAATGTCTGATATTTAAATTACCGAAATTTCCTGTGAGATTTTCAGAAGAAAAGTCCGGGAACTTGCAGATAAATGAAAATTCTGGAAAGATTGCAAAAACTTCTGTTAAATACTTTAGGTATTCTTTATTTTGTGAAAAATAATCTTATTTCAAGAGCATATAAGTAATGAGCTGCAAAAAGAATGATCTCATTGTTTTTTTTCGATATTCTAATTCAAAAAGTTCCAAAAATTCCGGAAATGTTCGAATCCACAAAAAAAACACATTTTTTTAAAAATCATGTTTAAAAGTAGCGCCAGCCCCATAAAGTTTAACACGTATTTCACAGAATGCGAGTAAAATATTACTTTTCAAATATCACCCCCATAAGTCTGTTTTATAGGGTCCCCGAAAATCCCTATAAGTGAAAAAATGGGTCTTTCGAGTTTTTAGCCCTAATTATGATTTTTTTGCGGTTTTTTAACGCAGATTGTTTGAAATACATGAAATATTACTTTATATTGATACTGATATATTTATTTGAATTGTTTAAACAATTTATTATTGTTTTAAGCAACTTTCTCTCAGAAAAGGATTAGAAAGTCAAGGTTTTTTCTGAATTATTCAATTTATTTTCAATGTTTCACTTAAAGCGAGATGAAGTTAACGAAAAAAATTTCTTGAACAATTTTTTATCAATTATAACAATATTCTCTCAGAATAATGCTACAAAGTTGCGATTTTTTCTGAAATTTTCAACTTTTTGTCCACTTTTCACTTAAAGTGAGTATTGAATTCATTTTTGCAAAAATATTTGTTTAAACAAATTATGAATGTTTATAGTTATCTTTTTCTAGATTATTACTTCATAGTTGCGAGTTTTTCCTGAAATTTTCAACTTTTTACCACTTTTCAATCAGATGAAACTAATAATTAAATCATGTTAAACAAATAATTGTTTAAACAATTTCTTATCTTTGCTAATAATATTTTCTTTGCGTTATGATAGAAACTTGTATTTTTTCTAAAATTTTTGCCCATTTTTAACTTGAAGTAAGTTAATATTTAATTAAATTTAACAAGTGACAGTAGAAGTGGAATATTCTTTTATACTCTCTCTGCTACGGCTTTGAGAGTCTCGACGTAACCTTCCCTCTATTCTTTTGCACGCCTCACCACTAACTCAGGGGTGAGGAGGACCTACAGTTTAAGGTGGGTTTCGAACCACCAAGAGATTATGGCTATCTCCTCTTCGATTAGTGCTAAAAAGTTGCGGTTTTTTCTGAAATTTCTAACTTTTTCCCACTTTTCACTTGAATTGAGTTAATATTTAATTTACTTTAACAAAAATAATTATCTAAGTAAATTATTATTGTTTATGGCTATCTTCTTCCAGATTAGTGCTAAAAAGTTGCGTTTTTTTATGAAATGTTTAACTTAGCTGTGAATAAAAAATAAATAAACATTAAAGAGAATCATATTTCAAATAGTATTGTATTGTTTTAATTAAATTATTTTGGTTTTTTTCCCAATGTTAAAAAAAATTAATTAAAACAAAAAAGCTGAATTTATTCAGTGAAATTTGAATTTTCCACCAAAATTATGGATCTTCAAAACGAAAATTGAATTTTTGAGGAGGTAGATAGTACAACTTTGAACCAAAGAGTTGAATTTTCGACCTAAAAATAAATATTTCTCATCAAAAATATAATGGTCGATATTTAAAAAAAATTTTTTCCTCATTTTAAATAAAAAACAATCTAATTTAACCAACACTTAAATCAATGAATTCTAATTCAATTTAATTGAATTTCATTCAAATTCCATTCAGTGAAAAGTTACACATTTAGGAAAAAACCACAACTTTCTAGCACTTATCAAAGAGAAAATGGTTATAAACAATAATCAATTGTTTAAATAAGCATGGTCGTGAACTCGCATTAATTATTGTCTCAATAAGTGAAAAGTGGACAAAAAGCTTAAGAGTTTAGAAGAAACCGCAACTTTTTAGCACTAATTTAGGAGGAGAAAGATATAAACAATAATAATTTATTTAAAAAGTTATTTTTGGTGAAATGAATTAAATATTAACTCACTTCAAGTAAAAAGTGGGGAAAAAATTAAAAATTTCAGAAAAAACTGCAAGTTCCTATTATTAAGCAAAGAAAATATTATAAGCAATGATAATAAATTGTTGAAACAATTATTTTTTTAACATTAATTAATTATCACTTCATACTATTTGAAAAAAGATAAAAAGTTGAAAATTTCCGGAGAAAACCGCAACTTTGTAGCATTATTCCAAGAAAATATTGTTATGATTAATAACAAAGCGTTTGAACAATTATTTTTGTTAACTTTAATGGGATATTACCTCGGTTTAACTGAAACGTTGATAAAAAGTTGAAAAATTAAGAAAAAACGTTGACTTTCTGACTTTTTTCTAAGAGAAAGTTGCTAAAAACAATATTAAATTGTTTAAACAATTTAAATAAACATCTTATTATCAGTATAAATTATTATTTCATGTATTTGGAATAGGTTGAGTTAAAAAAAACTGCAAAAAAAATGATGATTAGCGCCAAAAACTCGAAAAACCCATTTTTTCACTTTTGGGGGGTTTTTGGGACCCTATAAATATAAAACAGACTTGTGGGGGTGATATTTGGAAAGTAATATTTTTTTCGCATTCTGTGACCTAATATTGAGAATTCTTAATAAAATTGACAGAAACGTCTTTTTTTCTTATGGTAAATACATGGTAAACTTCCGGGCGTTTTTCATTAAAATTCGAAAGAAAATTTGTTGGCCCACCCTAATATATATATAAATTCCTTTTCGGAATTATTGATTATAATCATAAAATTCATATTTCTCGAAAAAACTTATCAATGCGAGCTAAAAATATTCTATAAAATAAAAAAGGCTCATTTTTGAAGTGGCATCTTTAGTATACACCCTTGTTGAGATATTCCCGATATGATTTTCAACAAAGAAGTATTACACGCGTCTTAATTCGGAAAAAGGGTAAAAGTAACATTAGCAGACCAAAGACAGACGACATACGGTCGTATTTTCGACGGTACTTAAGCCTCCCCCTTTTGACATCGCTAACCGCTGTCAAATCGACGGAACTCCCATACGTCCGCCGACTGGTAAATAAGCAAGCAAATACAATAAATAAAAGAAAAACTTTAGCTCAGGATAAAAAACTCGACTGTTCTTTTTTTTCTGTTCATTACCGTCCGATGCCAACAGCCTTTGAAACACACCGCATGCATGGTTCGGTAAGTCATATGATTTATGTATATCCCATCCTTCGCTCGGTTGACGGGGACCAGATCCGCATTGAGGGACTTGAGCTATCTGCAATTCTGCACCCTCCAATTCGATATTTTGGGGGTAGCCGTGTAAGGCGCGTATACACTGTTACTTTTAAGCCGCGTTATTATGTAATCATACTCAATTTATAGGAGATCAAAGCAGTTCGAGTGAAAATCATTCTCTTGATATCATTCATTAGTATATCAATGAGATGTGTAAGACATTTTGCAACCAAGTTCCTTATACGAGGGTAGAGAGATTTCGTGGGTATAGGGACCTGTTTCATAAAAGTATTTTGGTACAGTTACGCTGTCAAGTCATAAATTATCGTTACATTGAAAGCGTTATTTACTTTAGAATCTGATACCGGTTGAAATTTGTACGATTGTCTAGATAGGGATATATGACACTTGTTGAAATTTTTACAAGCATCTTTTACGACCTATAAATTTTACGAAAAAAGACTTTTTGAACTTCGCAAAATTTTAAACCAATTTTTTAAACATTCGATACGTTATTTTTATTAGCTGTAGAACAAAGTTTGAATCGCAAACATCGGGCTCTTTTTGCGATTTTTGCTATTTCATTATTGTTTCGTAATAGAAGTGAAAATGGTCTGATTTTTGCGATTCAAGTTTCGTTGTACTAATCATTATGAAGGATTCTTAAATGTACATGCGCTGATGGAAATTTGTGCAAAAATTGCCTTGTAAATGTGACATGAAAGAGATGCGTCAACAATCCTAATATACTCTTACAGACTAGCATTGACATAATAAACCGGTTCAAATTTTAACGACCCCTGCGTACTACTTATTTATTTGGAGAGATATTATGACACCTGTTAAGATTTTTACGAGCATCTTTCACGACCTATAGATTTTACGAAAATGCGAGTTCTAGAATTTAGAAAAATTTTCAACAAATTTTCACTCATTTGATACCTTATTGTTATTAGTTTTACAACAAACTTTGAATCGCAAAAATCAGTTCACTTTTGCGATTTTTGCTATTTCATTATCGTTTCGTAATATTCGTAAAAATGATCCGATTTTAGCGATAAAAGTTTCGTGGTACCAATACTTATGAAGGATTTTTGAATGTACATAAGCTTATAGAAAATTGTGCAAATATTGCCTTGTAAATGTGACATGAAGAGAAGCGTCAACGATCCTAATATCGATCTCATCGGGGTCTAGAGACTCTAGAGAGGGATATATGATACCCGTTGAAATTTTCACGAGCAACCTTTATGACCTCTTGATTTTACGAAAATGAAACTCCTTGAAATTCGCAAAATTTTCAACCAATTTTCACACACTTGATACCTTATTCTTGATAGGTGTACAACAAAGTTTGAATCTGAAAAATCGGGCTACTTTTAAGATTTTTGCTATTTTTCATTATCGTTTTGTTATAGAAGTAGAACATAGTATAACGTTGAATAAAAAAAAAATAACGAAAAAAAGTAAACGCGTTTAAGTGACACACGTAAAGAACAATAAGTTCCCTCCGTCACTTAACAAATACTAAATATAAACGTTCCTCTAATGACCCTCTATAATAATAATCATAATAATAAATAACAGTAGGAAAGTTAATTCCATATTGCAGTTCATCATCCTAATATAGCTTAAATTTGAACCGTCCCAGAAGAAGATCGTACTGAAAAAGAGCTTCCAGCATAGGATAGTAATAACTTGAATTTCAACATTTCTGCTTTATTATTATCCCTTTAGTTAATATTCATTAAATACCCTAATGTACAGTACGCGCAATATGTTTTCAAGCGAAAAATATATGGATCACAACGATACGATTCAGTTTGAAAATCCGAAGAGATGATGGTTCTCTGCAATATTACAACTCCATTACTTCTTACCTAAAAAATTAAAGTCTTTGAGAGGTGACACTGAATGTCCCCTCACCCGTAGTTAAATATTTATGATCATCAGAAACTATAAATTCTTTTATCACATTTATCTATTTCTTTATGTATCAGAATAAAAACTTAACATCAGCATGGCATTCTGCGTGAGAAATAGAGATGAATGAATCGCGCGATAAATTTTGATAAATATGTGTGTATAGATAGGCCATATATTAAATAAGATAAGAAAAAAATGTATATCTGAAAAAGTCTTATTCATAGGGAGGAATTTGAAATCTGCGATTCGTGGGAAATGGAAATTTGATTTGACACTAATACCGTGTTTTTTGCGATCAAGATCACGCATGCCAACGTGACACGCGTGTGGGGGACAGTTGTTTCGGATCTGTATAGGCGAGGATTGAGGGTTACATGGTTACATGACCACAGATGCCTCTGTGGTGGTGATTAGTGTAGGACACATCCCCCCTGCATTCATTTTATGTTTTGTGCATACATTCCGAAACCCGCCTTTTGGTAAACGTGGTGACAGGAAAATTATGTTTCCTGTCCTGGAAAATTCGTCAAATTAGGAAAATAAGCTATTGCTTCAGCGGAAATGTTTTACTACGAATTTATATTATAGTCTCGTCGGATAATAATCATTTTAATGTACTCTGTCAAAAATGTTCTCTTTATTATCTTCACACATTTTCATCAACATAGAAAAGTGTATTCAAAGACGTGTCCTTTCTGAGGTAGTTTTTCGGGATGAATCTAAATCCAAATTTCATTTTTTACGTGCCCGACAGTTTTTTAAGTTTTTTTGAGTCATGATTTTCTAAAAAGATTACAAGACACGCAAAAAGTGTACATTAGGGTGGTCCAAAAATGCATTAGAAATCTTTTTTCGAATTTTTATACAAAACGCCCGGAAATTCGTTCGAATCCATAAAAAAATAAACGCATTAAAAAAAAAATATTTAGAGGTGGCGCAAGCCCCATAAAGTTATATTTTTATTTTACCTGCATTTGGTATAATTTCTCATATAATTTATATAGAATTTAGAAGAAAAAATACTTTTGGATCATTAGGTATAATGCATGCAATAATTTTACACGTATTCCCCATAAAAAAAAACGTTTTTGTAAATTCTATTCAGAATCCCCAATATTAGGTGAATCGAGTTCAAAATTCTTCATTACTCTACACAATCAGTCACAGAATGCGAATAAAATATTGCTTTTCAAATATCAGCCCCAGAAGTCTGTTTTATAGGTACCCCAAAAAAACCCCATAAGTGAAAAAATGGGTTTTTCAAGTTTTTGGCGCTAATTATGATTTTTTTGCGGTTTTTTAACGCAGACTGTTTCAAATACATGAAATACTACTTTATATTGATAATAATATGTTTATTTAAATTGTTTAAGCAATTAATCATTGTTTTTAGCAACTTTCTCTCAGAAAAGGGTTAGGAGGTCGAGTTTTTTTCTGAATTTTTCAACTTATTTTCAACGTTTCAGTTAGAGCGAGGTAATAATCAATAAAGTTCCTGAAACTTTCAACTTTTTTTCTACTTTTCACTTAAAGTAAGTAAGTATTAAATTTCTTTTTTGCAAAAATAATTGTTTAAAGAAATTGTGAAGGTTTATAGCTATCTTCTTCTAGATTAACACTACATAGTTGCGCGGTTTTTTCCTGGAATTTTGAACTTTTTATCACTTTTCAAATAAATTGCAGTAATCATTCATTCATGTTTAAAGAATAATTGTTTAAAAAATTTATTATCATTTCCAATAATATTTTCTTTGCCCAATGATAGAAATAAACACAAAACAAACAAATAAATAAAAAACAATCCAATTTAACCAACAATCAAATCATTTCAATCTAATTCAATCTAATTGAATTTCATTCAAATTCCATTTAGTGCAAAGTTAAACATTTAAGAAAAACCCACAACTTTCTAGCACTTATCTAAGAGGAAATGGTTATACACAATAACAAATTGTTTAAATAAGCATGTTTGTTAACTTGCATTAATTATTACCTCACTAAGTGACAAGTGGACAAAAAGCTTAACATTTCAGAAAGAACCGCAACTTTTTAGGACTAATCTAAGAGAAGGAAACCATAAACAATAATAATTCTTTTAAACAATTATTTCTGTTAAATCAAATAAAGTAATAACTAACTTCAAGTGAAAAGTGTGCAAAAAGTAAATAATTTCAGAAAAAACCGCAAATTTCTATCACTGAGCAAAGAAAATATTATTAGTAATGATAATAAATTGTTTAAACAATTACTTTTTAACCTGAATTAATTACTACTTTTATCTAATTGCAAAGTGATAAAAAGGTTAATATTTCAGGGAAAACCCGCAACTATGTAGTATTATTCTAGAAGAAGATAGTTATGAACATTTACAAATTGTTTGAACAATCATTTTTGCTAAATTAAATTAAATAATTACTTACTTTAGGTGAAAAGTGAACAAAAAGTTGAAAATTTCAGAAAAAGCCGCAACTTTGTAGCATTATTCTAAGAGAATATTGTTATAATTATTAACATATTCTTCAAACAATTATTTTTCTCAACTCTAATTGAATTATACCTCGCTCTAACTGAAACGTTAAAAATAAGTTGAAAAATTCAGAAAAAACCTCGACTTTCTAACCCTTTCCTGAGGGAAAGTTGCTGAAAAAAATAATAAGTTGTTTCTTCTGGGACTAATTGTGAAGAGAAATGGTGAACTTTGAACTCGATTCACCTAATATTGAGAATTCTGAATAAAATTTACAAAAACGTGTTGCTTTATTATAGGGAGTCGTGTTGAACTTTATGGGGCTTGCGCACCAAATAAAAATTAAAAAAAAAAAGCGTTTATTTTCTTGTGGATTCGAACAAATTTTCGGGCGTTTTGCATAAAAGTTAGAACAAAATTTTTTGTCCAACACCCGCGAGAGAAATGCGACTTCGGAGACTCGTCTCGAGTGGACAAAGTTGTCGATTTCTCGATTCATGACTTCACAGTGGTCGAAGTGAGTACTTTTCCCACTAGTGGTCGAAGTAGGTGAGAAAAACGTGATTAGCGTGGTTAAAGTGATGAGGGCAGTCAATGCAGTAGATCCCTACAGTGGTGACATCAGATGTTAACGATGTTAATCAATTGGGAGGGGGAGCTGCGCTCGCGCGGCAAACTTCACACTCGTTGGAATCGCCTACTTCTCCCACTTGATGCACAATATACTATTTGGACCACCCTAGTGTACATATTAGCCATTTTATTCACAAAAAGCGTTAGTACATGTTTCCCATAAGTTTTCAACACTGAATCCAGCGACAACTATTCTATCGCGATAGCTGAAACGATTCTCGAGATAATCGCACGAATTCAAGGAAAACTGTGGAAAAGAATTTTCCATGAATTCTTGATAATTATAAGGCGGTTATTGGAATCCCAGCGATTTCTAGATAATTCACACGAATTCAAGGAAGTTTAGAAAAATACAACAGAATTCGAAGTTACTTCAAATGAATATGAGAGAATTGGAGTGAATTCAAAGGAACTCGAATGCATACCCAGGCTCATTCATTTTCTAAGAAATTCCAAAGGATTGAGGATTCGAGTGCCAACTGTCAAATTAACTTGAAATAAATGGTTTCTCTATCTCATAAACAATGTAAACTGTTCGTGCTGGAACAATGAAATTTTCTTACATTTCTTATCCACAAAAACAATAAATTGACTCTAAAAAACTGGAAAACTTGATGTGTGAGCAAAAATTGAATGCCAAATTCGAATTTAGCACGATAAACTTTTCGCAAACGACACGTCTCATTTAGGTCGTTCAGGTCTTATCTTGTTAACCAGTTTTGATATCTGAAATTTAGAAAAGTTTTATATTTGATTTAGTAAAAATTTTTATCCAGAGAATTGAAAATAATATTTTTTTATGAGATATGAAAAATAACATCTCAGTCAAAACAGGTATGTTTAGAACTTTATTTATAGATTCTCAATAAATAATTATTGGAACCACGATAACAGTTTCTTGGAATATAGTTGTTTTTTTTTACAGCAGTCACAACACAAAACGCATTTAAAGTTCAGCAGTAGGAAAGTTATACCTGTTGATTTGACAGTCAGAAATCTTTAATATGAGAACCCTCTTACATGCCCACATGAGTCTTTGAAAATCCGCCACGCTTCAGAGATGACAAGAAGCCCCTGGGAACGGAAGTTCATTTAATATCAATCAATCTTTTCATACAATCACTTCTAAACTTCCTACTGCTCAAGAACTTCAAATTTTCACATTTTTCCTCACTTTTCCCCTTCAAAGGGAATTCAAGAAATATTCGAATAGTGCTACAAAAAAATTGAAGGCAGGAAAGGTCGAAGTCGTATAAACGTCAAAAACGGATGTTTTAAGGAAATCAACTTAAAATTTTTCATATAAGTATAACATAATGAAAATTTATGCAATTTCAATATTTCTTTTTTTAAATTGTGGTAACATTTCTGCTATACGTTTTACGAATCTAGGTTTTATTTGAAAGATGTTTGTAGTATTCCTTCGGAGTTTCAGAGATTTGGTTCATGACCCAGTTCCATGAATGAAGAAAAATGATTTATAAGTGCCTCTTATGTTTGATTTTTTGGACAATAGTTGGTAAGACAATTATTAGTTATTTACAATTGAAATATTAGTTCACAGAAATTTAGCAGGAAGTTTACATAAGTTCATATATGGGTTATTCTCCACAGACAGGGCACTTTCGTGTTCAAGGGTTATATTAGTAAAACTATTGGTTATATTGGTGTAAAACTCTGTGGGGATATTCATTTAAGTACCTTACAACATGTCCAACAGTAAAAATTGAATTAAGGGGAACATGGGTTTGAAAATTCAAAAAAATCAATTTTTTTTTCTTCGTCTTATTAAATAGTACAATATGTTAAGAAACTTCTCACAAAATTTTAAATTGATCCATGCAAATGTCTAAGAGCTCGACCCTTTGGAAGTTCCGCCCATCAGGTTACGGCAGTTTGGCGCGTCGCAGTTCGAAGGCTCAAAAAAAGCGTATTTTTACCATTTTTTTTTATATATCAAATGGAATATTTGATTTAAACAATTTAGCTTATCAAAGATATTCTAAACATTTTGTACTATATAATAAGACAAAAAAATAAATAAATAAAATCCTGCATGTTTTTCCAACGTAAATCTTTAACTGCGTTTTTCTCGAAGCTCAGTTTTTGAAGACGGTGGCCACGATTTTTCGAAAAGTTATGAACCGATAGTCTTCAAATTTGGCACGATTCTTATAAATAGCATTGTCTCGTGCTTGAACAAAGGATTAAAAAAAAATTTCATTACAACTTATTTTACGAGGTGCTAAATGGCAAAAATTTGACCGAAAAATGGGATTTTTTGTTCACAGCTTCGCCAAAAATTCAAATGTGATTTTTATATTTTTTCCTTCATCCAAGCATGAATTTTATACATATACTAACTAAAAAGTTTTGGTTTTTTGATTCTGGATAAACCAGTCGTCAGTTATCACGGCCACGCGGAGATCACTTTTCTTTAGAGGTCAAGGGGAATGAACTCTCAAGGACTGAATGTTCAATATTTTCAAATAAAAATTTTACAAAATACTAATTAAATATGTATCGTTGATATGCTGAATTATTCAAATAAAACATTTCATTTGATATATTTAAAAAAAAATTGGTAAAAATACCCTTTTTTCGAGCCTTCAAAACCCATGTAACCCCTTAAAGTACCGTAACTCGGGGTGAAAAAACATTATGTGCCCAAAAAATGGCTTTGAGAGATGTCCACACATACCTGAAGCATATTTCTAAGCCACGTAGAAGATAAATAATGAAGTAATCTAAAAATCTTTTTTTGAGGCTCTTAAAGTTTGAATGAAGAATTACAGTTTTTATTATAAACATATCAATGTTCATGCAATATTCACAATATATGCACGCAAATATAAGTGTCCATGGCTATATTTTTGTGCTTACGTCGATACATAAACAGGGATCATCTGACAACTAGTAATACCTTTTTGGGACCAGTTTTTGCGTAGAATTGAAGAAAAAACCCCTGTTTACTCATTCCTCCAAGCTTTCAGCGTGGAAATGAAGAAATTGCTTCGCAAATAAAAAAAAAAGTCTACGAAAACCTTGCGTATTTTTAATAGTATCCATCGACGTAATTGAAAATCAATTATATATTTATTAACAAAATTCAATGAATAAAGGATACAAATATATATATTAAAACGAGAGAAAATAACTTGCATAAGGATTTTTCAATCCATTTTACTTTAAAACTTTGGGAACAATTTTTATGTTGTTTTCCATCGACGTAACCTCCATTGACGTAAACTTACTTTCAGCTCGTCAGGCTGCCTCTGATATTTAACTGTGCCTCTCCGAAAAAGTTGCAGAAAAGTTATGAGAAAGTTGTTTTTTTTTTTTAAATTATTTTGTTTTATCCCAAAATCACCGGAACAAAAAAGGAATATGACTTTCATAATAAAAATTGATTAATATTCTTCTTATGTGGAAAAAGTTTGTTTTCTTATACAATCCTGAATTTCGTTTGGCAGATCAACAGATGTTATGTTTAAATAATCTAGCTCGGTCTAACTCTAAGCTGCAGCAACGGTTGTTGTTTACTAACTTGAATCCAGAGAAAATATAAACGTTTATTATTAAAAATGTTTTGTGAAAATCTTACTAATGAATCTGATTGAAAGTGTATGTTCAGATGTTTTCGTGTAAATTATGGTTTGCGAAAATTGTTTCCTAAAAACTTTGCTTCATGGAAATGGTAATTGTTTATCAATTTAATCAAACGTAAAAATATATATTATTATATTTCTCATGGAAATGGTATTTATTTAGAAATTTAAATGTTTTTACTATGTGTCATTATGTTTTCAGTAGGGAAATGAACAGCGAAACGACCATGGGTAAAAATAGAAATCAGATTCACCAGCAGATAATCAAGTAGAAGTCACAGAAAGACCGGAAAGAATCTATCGGCAAAGGAAGTTTGAAAAGATTAATCTCTAAAAACCTTTGTTATATTATTATTATTATTATACCATTAGGCCAAATCCCCTTCGGGGTAAACGTAACTCGCTTACATGTTATTATTGAAAACGAATTATTATTGGTTAAGTTGCACACTGAGGAGGGAACCAGTCTCTTGCAAAATCAGTTAAAACTTTCTACATAACTCACCAAATAAGAACTAATCGAGTTATGTACAAAATAATTTAGTTTTATTGACAAGAAGGAAAATAGATAATTGAATTTTCTCACGAATGACGAATTTACAACAAAATAGTTGAATTCTCGAACGAAAAGATGAATTTCCTATCAAGAAGTTGAATTTTCCAACAAAAAGATGAATTTTTAACCTAAAAAAATATGATTCTTCAACAGAAGAACGAACCTTTCACGAAATATCCTGATTTCCAAATGAATAGCTCAATTTCCAATTATGATGATGATGATGATGATGATGATGATGATTATTATTATTATTATTATTATTATTATTATTTTTAAAAAGTTTTTTTAAAAAGGATATCAACAGTGATCTGTGTTTCTT